>JAPSGF010000102.1:453234-583265 GCA_035772895.1 Perdix hodgsoniae | reverse complement strand
AATGTAGGACGGACCTGCACCTCATGACCGCATGCCTCCAGTAACATCATCCAGCACTGGCCCATGAAAGAAGATCAACGATTCACCAATCATCACTTGTCTTGAATTGTACCAACATGCGTCGCGACAGAAATTGTATAAGCGTCGCGTTATAATGGATCTCTGTAGTAGGGAAAGCTTACCCTATAGTCAACCTAATCATTTGGTTCACGCTGTGAAGGGGTGGAGTGTATGGGAGCTGCTGAATCACAGCCTGAACCTTTGATTAGTTATCTGAGGCAAGCAGTATGTCAGCCCTGGGAGCACAGGTGAAAGCAGTTCACCTGTGCTGCAGGAAGGGGTGGAGCCAGGCTCCACCTCTCCAGACCCATTTAAGTGCTGACTGCCAGGGAGGAAGGATCTCTTCTGAGAGATCCACTCCTTTGGAGCCCTTTGCAGCGAACCCTCTGCACGGGTAAGCGTTCCACCTATTTTCTCTTTGTCTTTGTTACCCTTGTGCCTAACTCTTTATTGGGTTATTTTTGATTATACATCTATTTGACTGTACTTTTCAATTATATTATTTTTTCCTTGATTGTACACTCACCAACAAATGTGCTTATGATAAGCTACATGACAGTGCACCTCAAGTGACTAACTCCTGTTTTGGCAACCTTACACATCCCAAAATGTGGATTTTCTATTTGTTTTTCTCATTTGACAGCAGGGTGGAGATCAGTTGTACCTCTAGGCATCAAAGCCTTCTGGGTAGAGGAGTGACAGTTTCAAGCTTTTTCCAGCTTCTAAGGGCCTGCTACTTTTTTGTAACGAAGGCTGAGATTTTTCACCAGCATCTAATGATTCTGCAAGCTAGGACCTCAAGCCTTGAGGTCACAATAGCTCAAGGTGCTGTGAGTGATGGTCCAGAAGAAGATGAATGCTTTGGCTGTACGATAATTACACAGGCTGTCCTGCAAACACAGAACAGGTCTCCTTGGGCAGATACCTCATGATGAAATGTATGTGGTTGTTGCTTTGTCTCTGAACTGCGTGTGCTGAAGCACCCTACAGACAGGAGCATATGTGCTGGCAGAAACACAAGCCTGGCTGTGCGTGCTAACTGGCACAGCCTATTTCCTCCCAGCAGGTTTGTGCCAGGTGGCCAAACCTTTTGACTCCCACACTTCTTCTAAAGAGCTGAGCACTGTGCTGTCAGGGCTCGCTGGAAACAGCCTGCCTGCTTAGCAGGTGGTGGTCCCTGTTCAGAAATGGTTAGAGCCAGCACAGATGATCCACCAGCATGTAAGGGACATGAAAGGGTACTTTGGAGAGATAAGAGAGCCTAATCCAGATTGCTAAACTTGACCCAGAGAAAAATACAACTCGTTTTTCCTGAGAGTATCCAGAGATACTTGAGTGAGTCCAGATAAGGGCCACGAAGGGGGTTGAAAAGAACTGAACATCTGACATAGACAGTGGAGTCTTCAGCAGTGGAGAAGTGAGAATTTTCAGAGAATAAAGCTGTGGTCTTTGTTTGACACACTGCAATTTTTTTTCAGAGGTTTCTAACTTGGTTCAGTTATTTGCATAGTAACTGCTCACCAATATGATCTTTTTGGCATAACAGGCAACACTGGACCAACGCTGTGGACCAAAAGCCTTTATTGTAATGTGCCCTTTATCACCCAGGGATTGCCAAGCAGGCAAAAATGTTGGTGTAGCAGCTCTAAATGCAAGCATAGTAATATTAAGGTGAATCCTCCTTTATGTGAGTTTGAACTCTATTTTATGAACTGTGGAAACTTAGCAGCCCAAGGAACTGGTTCAGTAACTGACCGTTTCTGCAGTCAGTATGGTTTTGTGTATTGTTTTCAGATAAAACAAGCAATGACAATGGAGAGAAAACGTGTTCTCTGAATGCAGAAACATCATGTATTCTGGAAACGACAGACTCTAACTTATGAAAAACAGTGAAAAAGACTCTGAGATGAAAAACATGTTATCTTCTCCTTTGTGGAGCAAGGAGATGGCCTTAGCATCAATCTGTGAATTTAGTTTCCTACTGGGACCCCATCTTATCTAGCAGCTGGCCTGCTTGCTCCTTACAAAAGGAGGAAATGGCAGTCTAAGAAATATGACTGTAAAATCTTAATCTGATAGACAAGGAATGAAGAAAAACTGGTAGGAATCCTTAGGACTTCATAACATTTTTAACCTGCACTGTGTGTACCTGGCTCTGTACGGAACAGAGATTTCTATCAAAGTAAAACAAAGCACAGCCACTCATAAATCTTTGCAAACAAGCTTACTCAAATGGTAAAACTGCATCCTGTGGTTAAAGATGAGTCCACTCACCTTGCCAAGTGCTGTCAGAAGGTGGAAATCAATGGACTCCCTGTATCTCAGGATTCGGAGGATGCCATCTAAGTACACCTGATCCTTATTGAAACAGCCTGAAAAGAACCAAAATAAATTGCATTATCTCAGGGTTTGTTGAAGGCATATTCTCAGACAACTTTTTATCCCAGAGTTTGAAAACCTTTCCCAAAATAACTAGAATGCTAATCCCACTACCAAGAAAATAGAAGACAGTCTCCAAGAACATCTGCAGCAACAGTTTTGTAATAAACATGCAAGGAAATCAAACTGAGTTTGAGCTTCTTCGGTTTTACATTTTACATTCCCTCTTTCAGCAAAAATCCTTTACTGAATCAGAGTGAATGTCTAGTTCTTTTCAACAGAAGAAATCCTGTAGCCTCATTTCAGGAAGTACAGATGCCTATTTCTCCCTTTCATAGTTTTGCTTTGCTGAAGGAGCTCTGCGCACATTCTGAAACCTCCCTGAAGCACAGAAATACATCAGATAGAGAACCCACCTGGCTGTGATGTGTCAGTCCAGCCTCTCTTGGCTCGTACACAGTAATCCCACCTGGTATTGGGGTCCTGGACAAATTTCCCCACGTCCTGGAACAGCTGGCTGAAAGACATCTGGCTGGCCTGATAGACAGTGTAGTAGAGCAGGGCAGCCCTCCAAAGGAAAGGGTCTTTGCGGAAGAGGACGCTGTGAATGCTTGCCAGCCCTTCTTCTGTAGGGTTGATTGGTTTCAACCCATGTTTTCTACGTCCGTTCCAGTTGCACCAAGGCTGGCTATTGTTGTTAAAGCCCCGAAAATAATGAGTTCCTGAAAAGAAAGGAATATGAGACTTAGTATTAACATCTAATGATTTAAAAATGGGAAAATATTAAAGCTGAGGCTGGTTTCAGAACTCTGAACTAGTAGGACTGGGCTTGGGTGAAAGTGCCGAGTTTAACACAGGCTGCAATAGAGTATTTTGTCAGAGGTAGATACACAGTGCAAATATTCACCTGCTGACCACAACACGAAACTCCTGAAAAGGCCTAAGGTACAAAAATGTCAGCAGAACTTGAGTTCCTAAATCCATGAAAAGGAATTTTCAAAAGTGCCTTGTAAGGCACCTTGTACCTTGTAAGGTGACTTTTGCTGGGTGCCTCAAGCATGGCCTAGGCTTTGTGGTGAGCAGAAGGAAGGAGAATCAAATCAAAGAAATGCTCAGGGAGCAGAAAAATTGCCTCTTAAAACTGATTAAGGACCCTACTGCTGCCTTGGAAGAGACTGCTGTTCCATTACAACATGAGAAATGATGCTTCAGGGCAATTACAGGGCTTATTCTTCAGCTGAAACTCAGACACTACCCAGACTTATCCAGTTTTGATGTAGTTAAGTAGAACAGTTCATAGAAATTTTCCACAGGGCTTAGCCAGCCTTGTGTAATGCAAAATCAGTGCAATCCTGCTAGGTACTGAAGTATGCCCACATTTGCAAGCAGTGCATTGTATCAGAAGTAGATTTACAAACTGAAATGGCTGGTTCTAAACTGAAACGATCGCACTATTTTTGTTTCCATGCTTTAAACCAAGACTGGCTCTAGGCTGATCTCATAACCATCACGTCCCTGACATGTACATGCAACCAAGGGACCCTCAAATGGGTTGTCTTCCCTGCACTGCACTTTGCAGTGGTAAAATAAGTTTCTCCTTCCCTTTAGCACACCTATGGCACAGGACCTTTAGCCAGGGATATTGTTCCCTTCTTCCGTATATGTACAGTGCCTGGTCCGATACTGCAAGATAAGTAAGAATGCATGCAAGTACTCCCCTTTGTCTGAAGAACTGATGGTAGGCTCATACCAATTTCATGTCTCAGCATCCCTTCCAGCCAGTGCTCTCTCGCAGTGGAGATATTGATAGTGAGAGTGGGGCGGCCATTCACCACTGTCATTGAGGCTCGAGAAAGCAGGTCCTCCGTGAGATGGACCACAATCTGAAGATGAGAGAGGCCAGGTATCAAAGTGCTCTCTTCTTGTTCCTGTTACCACTCTATGCTTTCCTGTGGCCCTTTCAATATATTTTTGGAGGGGCCCTTGCCCTTCACAGCTCTTCCTTGCTCCCTCTGAGAGACAACTCTGACAGCTGAGATATCCATCACCCACACTTGTGAGAAAACCTCCAACCTGAGTTGGACTTTGCACGAGGATTAACACAGGCAGGTACAAGACTGCAAAACTGAATGTAGTAACACTGACAAGTTTGGGAGGGTAACCAAATGGAGAGTAAACCAGAGAAACTTCTGTTTTCAAACAGTATCTTGGTATTACTGAGAACTGAAAAATGTTAACAAAAAAGGACCCAGGAATTAAAGGTTACGTAAGACTACCAGTGTTGACTTCCCTATACAATAAAACCCTATCATTCAGCTCCAAGTCCAACAGCAACCAGTCCAATAAAATTCTTATTTAAGATTCAGGAAAGGAAGGTAAGTGCTAAAGTATTTAAAGTACTGGTACCACTACACTTTATTAATGCTTCTTCAGCTGAAGAGAGTATTTTCATAATACTATACACAATACCAAGTAGATGTATTAACTGTACTTTTGGAGAAAGTTTCAGAAGATGACATAGGATATTTGATGAGGGTTTAGGATTCTGCTTCCACAAAGACAAATCAAAACAAAAATGAGCACATCTGTGTGATGAGTTTAGCAGTTTCTCCAGAACTGTTATGTTTAATAATTAAACCTTATTTCCCATCAAATATTTTTTTCCCTTTTTTTTTTTTACTATTTATCTCCCACTCCAGTCTTCTCTTGTTCATGGCCAATGACCTCATCTAAGCCTGTCAGCTGGTGATTTCATTTGGAATAGTCCACTTTTCCTACACTCATTTTCATCTTACTCTTCCAAGCAATTCAACATTTAAAATCTCAAGGATAGCAGTTTGTTTGCACAGGTCTCTAAAATGCTAAAAGTCAGGAAAAAAACATCACTTAAACCAGCTGATCCTATTTCAGATGTTTTTATTCACTTATGTCACTTTCATTTGTTCAAATTCTTAGAAAACAGTCTCTTGGGCTGCTGATTATTTTTCTTGGCCTCTTCTTAACCCTATTACCTTTGGTGTAAATAATCTGATACAGGAGAATGGATGACAGAACTGACAAATAAATGGAAATGTGCTCCTCTACAAGAAGCTGTAAAAGGAGGGAAGGAAGGGTGTTGCTCTTGGGTAATCCCAGAAGAGCTGGTTTTAATAAGAAGCATATATGAACCAGGAAGCAAGCTCAAAGTGATGGCTGAAGCATTCACAAGGAGTTTGCATCACTTCAATTGTTCAAAAGTTGAACATAACCATGAGAAAAATATGATGTAAGGAACTTTCTTGTTATTAAGGAGTAAAAGGCCTCCCACACGAATTGTCAGGTCCCTCCATGTGCAATGTGAAATGCCTAATACATAAATAAATGCTCCTTTCCTGATCTGCTGTATGGCTTACCTCCCCAAGACAGCCTTCCTTCACCATGTATTTCCTAACGTGATTCCAGATGCGGCTTTTGGTCAGCAAGCTGCCACCAGTGGCCTGTTCAAACTTTTCATAGCTTCCATATTTCTGCAGTGTCCGCTCCATAATGTTAATGGACTACAAAATACAAAAGCATAGCAAATATGAACACAGTAAGACCCCAGTGTCAGACTGGCACATCTGCTTTTTCTTTTCTTTCTCCGTCTATCTCTTTTTCATCTTTCTTCTAACTTTTGACTAACTGTGAGTCTCTATGAAACTGCAGTCAATAAACCCAGTTTAAACATTCAGACATTAATACCAAAGTATTGAAAAATGATTCTGACTCACTCATCTTCAATCTGTGTACATAAGCACAACACCGATGATTATCGCTTCAGTGAAATTTTCTCTTCAGTCCTGGGAAAGTTGTATGACTGTCTTGTAAATCAGATCTAGCAGGTCACAAGGACATTTGCAGGTTAAGTTGTTAAGTTGTCAGCACGTGGTTTTTTTAAATGATTTTCCAAATAATTTTACAAATATGAACGATGACTGTCATATTATTTCAATTCTTGTTATTTTCTTAATTAGGAATCATAGAATCATAGAATCACAAAGGTGGGAAAAGACATCCAAGATCACCCAGTCCAACCATCCACCCACTACCAGTATTTCCCCACTAAATCACTTAGTACCACTAAACTTAGTACAAAATCCAAACGTTCCTTAAACACCTCCAGGGACAGTGACTGCACCACCTCCCTGGGCAGCCCGTTCCAGTGCCTGACCACTCTTCTGGAGAAGAAATTTTTCCTACTATCCGATCTGAACCTCCCCTGGTTCAACCTGAGGCCATTCCCTCTCGTCCTGTCCCTAGTTACACAGGAGAAGAGGCTGACCACCACCTCACCACAGCTCCCTTTCAAGGAGCTGTAGAGAGCAATAAGGTCTCACTGTGGGCAAGAAGCAAAGCAAGATGCCTATAAAGTGATCCGAAGTCTGCATGTTGAAGATGTTATTGCTGGGCTGTGGAATGCTCATTGCCAGTAATCTACTTCCCAATACATTATTTCACATCCTTAAAAGAAAACGTAGCTTAGAATACTCAGCAGTAGCTTAGCCACAGGGAATTGCTTATTTTTAGGATAACAAAAGCCCCCAGGAACATCAGAAAGAAAATACAACCGGTATTACTTTAAAGAATGAATGTGCTTGCTAAGAAACTGCTACTAATAATGATGGTGGAAATCTCGTAGACTGAATCTCTTTTTACACCATACAGCTGTACCCATGCACCAAACTGATAACACGCTTGTCTCCAGCTATGTAATTCTGGCATTGTCAGACTGGCTTACTATCTGCAAATAGAGGATTCTCACAGCTACTAAGAATCTCATTCTAGTATTTTTCAAGTTGAAACTAAGCAACTCTGAGTAACTGTCACAAAAGCCACAGATGCTAGTTATGGCATGTTTTTGTAGTCACGTATCTCTTTGATGAAAGATGAATTACCAGAATGAATGCCAAAGCGTCTTAGTTTCAACTGTGATGGAATTGTTTTCTTCACAGTGTCCGGTATGATGCTATGTTTTGAGTGTAGAAGAAAAACAACGTTGATAACACACTGATGTTTTTAGTTATTGCTAAAGAATATTGTAGAGTGCCAAGGCCACTCCATATTCTCAGCTCATACTAAGGGCTGGAAGTGGACAGAATCAGGGCAGCTGACTTAAACTAGCCAAAGGGATGTTCCATACCATATGACATCATGTGGAAGGAGTTCTCAGGGGGGTGGGAGTTCATCTCGCTCTCTTTTGCTGCTCAAGAGGCTAGCTGGGCATCGACCGGAGATGGTGAGCAATTGCTTCTGCGTCTCTTGTTATAAACATTCACATATATATAGTCATAATTATTATCCTTTTCTTTTTCTGTATCTTAGTATCTTTCTGTATCTCAACCTATGAGTTCTGCTTTGTTTTTTTTCAATTCTCTCCCCCAGTCCACTGGGAAGAGAGGGGGTGAGCTAATGACTGCATGGTGCTGAGCCACCTGCTGGATCAAACCACAGCACAAAGAAATAATGCACTTAATGTTCAGTATTCCTTTGCTTGCTTCTCATACTTAATATTACATTTGAAGGGTCTTCTGACCCATTCTGATTTTTTTTTTCAAGAATAAAGTTAGCAGCACGTTCCCCCTGAGCATGACTCCAGCACAAAAGGCTCACAATAACACCACCCAGTGTTGTGAGATGAAGCCTATCTCCTCCCCCGTGGCTGCGGCTCCCCAGCCACTATGCTACCTCCAACCAAAGCTCAGGTCTTGTCAGGATCTTGGAGCTGCCATGCCATAGGCCCACCTGTGGCAGACTGGGGATGGCCATGGCCTAACACAGCACCCCAAGATGAATTCCTGCCAGAGAGAACTATGTGCCACCTCCAGGCCCCATGGCATTAGGCTCACTCCCAGAACCCAGCCCATTTTGGCAGCTGGCCCCTGTGGCCTACATACCTGTACTGGAAACCTATGATGCAAATGGGACTTTACTTCCCAGAAACTTCTCTGTACACTAGGTCTTGTATAAATGCAGGGGCATAACATAAATAAAGGCTCGAGAGATTTTTCTTTGTTAGTAAATCATTCATTTTCTTGTGAACAGCTAAGTCATGACATTACATATCATTTAAAAATGACTTCAGACAAATGAAGCAAGGTTAATAACTAATTTAAGTATTAAAAAAAGAAATACATGAATCCCTTAGTAAAGGCATAATATTTCTGGAGACTAACAGCAATTGGAACATGAACTTCAACCCACACGGCAACCTGTCTCTGACAAGATGTCTGAAACCTTTCACAACTATGCCAGCTTCACAGTAATAATAATAATACCCTGCTGTGTTCAGTAGGACTTTTATAAAAATGACAGAGAGATGAAGATGCAAGATGTAATAGAGCGGCATCAGACTGAGTTATAGCACAGGCCTGAGCTGAAGCCCTCCCATGAGGCCAAAGCCAGGGAGCTGCAGTTCCCCAGGCAGCTGAGATACGTCTTTCTGCATTCAAATGTACTTTCTACAGTTGCCACTGAATGGAAATTCCACTCAAAAGTTTTCAGTGATGTGGCCTGAAACTGTGTAAATCCTGTGGGTAGGACTGTTTGGCTTTATATTCTCTGAAAGTTGTTTAGTGCAGAAACTTGTGCAGGGACAGATGTCATTTTCCAAAGAGGCTGGGTTCCATTTTAAGGAACCTTAAGGCACCTTTTAGTATCCATCATTTAGGCTCTATTTCTCTACCAATAAGTCCAGTAAGGCCAGGACATCGGCTCTACTGCTGGAATGGGTCCATCCACTGAGCTTAGCTGTCAGAAGGCCACAGGCAAGACTGTCTTAGGTGAACCAGCAATTTCAGGCAACACTTGGCCTTGACTCAGAGGTCCTCCAGTCCTTGTGTTACCAACAGAAGTGGGAACAAAGCCACTGCATTTTATATGAGTGTTCAGCCATAAGAACATGAGTCACATCTTGTTTGCCCTCTGGGCCAGAAAATGAGACGAGGATTGTTTTATTTATAAGTATGTCCATAGCCTTGCAGTTTCCCTGACCACACGAGCTGCAGCCTGCTACGGCAACATGGAAAGAGAAACATGTGAGAGTAACGGCTACATTCTAGTTGGTTTTGAACAGTGCCTTGTTAAGAAATCATGGAGAAAGTCAACAAATGACCTGGAAATCAGCTGCTGTTCTCTACTTTAATTACATGACCGACTTCCAGCCAAACTAAAACTCGGACAAGTGAGCTTGTTGTGTTCCTGCTTTTCTTCTAGAGTGAGTCTATTGCAGAGAAGCAGGCACACCAGCACCGTTGCCAGTGCTGGAGTGGAGGAGAAGAATCTTGGCTTTGATAGCACCAAAAACTCTGAAGAGAAAGGCTGCTGCAGGAGCCTCGTCACATGTCCTCCCCACATTTAATTCCAGCCCCCCCCCCCGTAGGAAGGGACACCTCCTACCAGAACAGGTTGCCCAAGGTCCCATCCAACCTTGCCTTGAACATTTCTAGGGGTGAGGCATCCATATTTTCTTTGGGCAGCCTGTTGCAGTGCCTCACCATACTCGACTGCCAATAATTCCAATAATTTCTACCTTGTGTCTAATCTAAATCTACACTTGCAGCTTAAAAGCATTATCCCTTGCCCTATTAGTATGCTCCCCAATAAAGAGTCCCTTTCCAGGTTTTCTGTAGGCCCCTTTAGGAACTAGAAGGCTGCTAATAAGGTGCTGCTGAAGCCTTCTCCTCTCCTGGCAGAACAACCCAGTTCTCTCAGCCAGTCTTCACCCAAGAGTTTCTCTAGCCCTCCAATCATCCTCTTGGCCTTCTCTGCATCCACTCCAACAGTTCCATCTCTGTCCTGTGCTGTGGGCCTCAGACCTGGATGAAATACTTGGTGGGGCTACACGAGGGCAGAACAGAGAAGGACAGTCACATCCCTTGTCCCTGTGACACAGCCCAGTTTCCATACCTCTTGAATAGAAGACAGGTCTGGAGTACTGATAGGTACTGGAGAATTGATGGATGAGAGCAGGTTTGAGGAAGCAGAGGACTGACAAACACTGTTTCTTCTCAACATGAAAACACATTTAAAAAAGAATATTTCAGGAGGGTGTGTTGACTTTAGTAATCAGTACTTTTTCACCACTGTTTGTAAAGATAAATTACTACCACGAGGTGCAGCTTTTTATATGTTGGTTTTGACGTAACTTGGTGTGCAATGAACTTTCTAAAACCACCTAATCGTAACAAATAGCAAGAAAAACATTGAACATGCATGAGACCTTTTGCTTGGCTCTCTATACAAGGAGACTCCCCAGTGCTGAACCCTAGGCATACCAAGGGAGGTGGCAGGAGTTTGGGAGTCAGGAAGCCAACATCTTTGCTTCTGCTCCATGCCTTCAGGTTGCCCTCCTGAGCTCTCCCCACACTCAGCTCTGTCCTCTTCCACTTCAAGCACAGGTAAGCATTGCAGCTTCCAAAGGAAGGGCAGGATGCATGAAGAAGAGTACTTCCTCTTCCACCTACCACGTGGAGTAACCTATATGCTGACAGGTCAGACACGTGCAAACAGATGTTGTGAGTCTGAAGTCACGTTCACTGAGAAAGTCACAAAGCTTAAGCCTCCTCTTTGCTGAACATGTATTCTCTTCAAAACTACTTAAAGGGTGCTCACCACTATCAACCACCTTCTCCCATGACTGTGTTTCAAGCAAAACAAGTCCTGAAGCACTGAAACAACAGAGAGAAGCCACCGCACATGCGCTTCTCCCAGAACACAACTCTCTGGGGGGTGGTAGACAGGACTTGTCCCAGTGATGCTGCCGGTTTGGACACTTGCCACAATCACTTCAAGTGATGGGGAAAAGGTTTGGGACTTTTTAGCATCCCGGGCACTGAGCACAACACAGAACCCCTCACGCAGGTTTCTACTCCTGTCTCTGAGATGACTCAAAGTCAAGTGTTGCAAGAACTTGCTGGGAAAACACAGAACAGGATGCCAGCTCTTGGCCCTTGCAGCACACAACAGTGAGCTGATTTTCTGGCCTTTGGGCCAAGTAAGGAAAAGTAAGTTAGTGATCTCACCACTGTTCACAGAGACAAATTCTCAAGCAACATGGAAAGGACCAGAACAAAAGGAGGACTATTTGACTGTACTGGGTCATCGGTTAGGAAAAATAAGCCCTGTTCTTTTCACTACTGTCTGAAGTGTCTCACTGAACCATTTTCATCACTGCTAAAAGAAACACAATTTACAAGACAAGGCCCCTTGCACAACAAATTCTGCTGATGATCATGAAAATAATGAAACAGAAGAACTAATGAGAACAAAGCAAAACTGTGTAATGATCAGGTTTAGGTTGTGGTAGTGTTGGCTTCTTGAAATTATTTATAGCCAAGTAGTATTCTGAATCCCAAATCGTCCATGTGTAGCAATATAACACAGTCACTCAAAAACTACTGTAGTTGTATGTACTGATAAGACACACTCATGAATAGTTTGAGGCAACCAACCTACAAAATGGGCTCAGTGACCAAGGGGCCAGCTTCCCACATTCAGCTATCAGGCTGAGCTGAGATTTGTGAGACAGACAACACTCACAGGCAGCACTTCTTACTCCCCTGCACAGCTTGTTTGTGTGTGAAGTGAGGGGAAAAACCTCCCAGATGCATGCCTGGGGAACAGTAGGCTGTAACACACTGAACATATTGATCTTATTAACAGCCATAAAGTGGTGGCTGCATCTCCTTTTTGGATGCAATTGGAGAGAGGTAAGTGCAGTGCTCTGAGGACAGTCTGTACATCCTGTAGTATTTTGCATGTTATTCAGTGTCTGCAGTGGCTTTTATTTTTTTTTTAACTAATTTGGATCTGGCAGAAATATCCCTAATGAAATACTCATTTTTTTTTATTTTTATTATTATTATTTTTTTAATGACATTGTGTCCTGAAACAAATTTCTGCCCCTACAGCAATACCACCAGAAGCCCTCTTCCACATAGTGGAAGAGAGAAGCCTGTGTAGTACCCTAAAAACTGTGCTACTTATGTGATGCCATCAGCCTCGTGTTGCATGGGAACTGCTGAGTCCCGGCCTGAAGCACTGATTGATCACCTGAGGCAGCACTCAGTCAGCCATGGAGCACAGGTGAAGGCGATTCAGTTGTGTGACCGAAGGGGGGGAGCCTGGCTGCACCTCTCCTAGACCCCATTTAAGGGCTGACTGCCCCTGGGGAAGGGTCTCTTGTTGGGGATCCCTCCTCTGTGGAATTAACTGTGAGCCTACAGCACTGGTGAGCATTTTCATTTATGTTTTATTATCTTTCCACTGTGATAATCTTATTAAGCCTACAGTTTATCTATAAATCTTATTTTGGGAGTGTATTTAGATAGTAGCAGAGAATGACATGATTCACTGTTAAGTGCTTCTTAAGGCTGGTGTTGCATTCTTGGGAGTTCAACACGCCTCACCTATGACCTGACCTGCACACTGCAAGAGGTTACTGTGTTGAATGTCTAGTCACTTAACCTTCCAGCTCTACATAACTGCAGGCTAATTCTAATGGCTAATGTGTATGGGGTGTAATGCAAACAGAACATGGCAGAATTATTTATTAACTCAAAACTGTTATTTTCTTTAGACTAAAAAGGAAAAGGATGTATAGCTCTTTCACAGGAGGGATTACTCACTCAACAGAATGACTTTTTTTTTTTAAAGGCAACTTTACTGCCTTTTTGTATAGCTTAAGAAATAGAAGTGTTCACAGGCAGATTACTTGCAGTTGCATCTTCTCTGCTGATTTTGGTTCAGCAAACTGCAGCTGTTAAGTCATGTGCCCTGTATGTGGTCTGGGGGGGATAATTCTGGTTGTGTTGCCACCTATGGTGTGTGTGTAAAAACACATGGCTTAAGTGTTGATTTAAAAAAAAAAAACACAAAAAATCAAACAATGAAGGACAAGCAGTTGGAGCTGGGAGAGCAAACAAGAAATTTCATAGTGCTGCTATAGCACAAAGTTGCTACACTGATCTTGAAACACAAGAAGAGATGATGAGGAACACGTTACAGGCGTCAACTGAAGTGGAAAAACTAGAAGCCTGCACAGCACTTCCTATTTCTCAAGTTGTCTTCCCTAGGAGGACATATTGTGTGACTCATGAAAGAACTTTGTTGTGAAGAAAAGCTGATAAAGAAGGAAGAGGGGAACAAAGAAACAGAAGTTTGGAAAGATGTTAGAATTACCATTTTCAAACGTATTTATAATTATAAAATATTTATTGCATGACTATGCAGAATCAATTATTAAAAGAGATAAGACTATGTCTGGTGTTGAGAATTTTCTTTGATTTGACTAAAGGCATGAGGACAGATGTGGCTGCTCACAGGCCTGTGTACCCCATTGCAGAACTGTTACTGGCTTGCAAGTCCTTGCTGTTCTTTGTCTTTAATTTAAAAAGAGCAAGCAGTGTGATTCATTTTTCCAGAAATGCTTCTGCAGTGCTACATTAACCAGTTCCACAGATCTGTACAAAAGCAGAAAGGAGGACAGGAAAACATGGCCAGTCCTAATGTCCTGCAGGCAATACACAGTTGTGGTGAAAATAACTTTGAAATCATTAGAAATCCTTTACAATTCTGAAAATGTCAGGTTTTGTTCTCATTTAACTGAAGTCCCAGACCCTCTGCTGGGAAACTGGTTGAAATTTTGATTCATGCCATTTTTCTGGACAGCAAATTTGCAGGAAATTAAATTCCTGTGTGTGGGGGAAATGAGAATTTGTAAAGTGAGCTGTAAGTGAGAGGAGAGTGCCACCTGCTGGGCTTAGGACTGTGCTAACATTGTGTTATTTATATATATAAATTTTATCTAAAAACAATATATTATATTGTATTTATGTGAAGTGCAGAATTTTGTTCAGTATTTTTAGGAGCTGGAAATTCCATGAAATGCTTTTCCTGCTTAAAAACTTTGCAATAAAATTTCAGAAATGGAGGAAGAATTCATTGTATAAAAGGGGGAATTTTCATAATGATGTGGTTTGGAAGGTGAGTGTGATTTGCTGAAATGGTTACTGTTATTAACATTGTTATCCAAAGCACAGCAAAACAGAAACTCATTCCTAAGTAAACAATAGTTCTTCTCCTATAAAGAGAATAATTTCTCAATAAAACCCTGACAGATTTTTTTTAACATAATACACGCTCTGTCTTCCAGTTCAGTAACCAAGTTAATGGGTAACACCATCACTGTACTTTCTTGGATTTGAAAGTGAATGTCAGGCCTTTCAAAAGTAAAAATCAATGACTAGAGCTTGATGTAATTTAATTCAGGATTCATTTCACATAAGAATTTAGTTTTTTCTTGAAGCCAGATATTCATATTGCACATAAATGAATCTCATAGGATGGGAAGACTTCTTCCCAAGCAGTGCATTCCTTGTAACACGGGACTCTGTTTAGAAAAGCTTGTCAAACATGATAGTTTAGGAAGACTTCTTTGAAAAAAACAAGAAGAAAAGAAGTGGAGAAGGACTGTTTCTTGCATAGATAAGTGCTGTGTTTTTTGATACATAAACCAAGGGTTAAGGGAAGGAATATCTCTTCTGGATTTTGTTGTGGCTGCATATTATGGTGGAAAAAACATGGGTTTCTTTTATCTATCTCTGGACTGGGGTTTCAGTCAGGATCAAGGACGTAGCACTGATTTGCTGCATAACTTAGCTTAATGTAATGCAAATACAGATTCAAAAGCAATTAAAACAAGGAAAATCAACATTCAATATATTTAATAACCACAACATCAAATAACTGTCATCTCCTCCCAGTCTTTGTGTCATCCACGAGGGTTTCTACACTGCTTTTTTTTCCTCTCTGTTTATTAAAGCCTCTATGCTTTATAGTATTTCTGTTCTACGCTCCGCTCCATTGACTAAAAAGTTCTTTTGCCTTAACTGGGTTGATGTGGAACATAATTTATGAGCAATTGTGCCTTCTGCCTATTAAATACTTTAAATATTAGGCAGGCTCTCATTTTTAAGTCAAAAAGACAGCTGTATTATTATGTACTTATCACTGAAGCACTTTTAAAACAACACAGGAGAAAGGCAAAGAGGTGCAACTTTCATCTGTTACAAAGGCAAACACCACCTTTATAAATGTGAAAGAAACAGGAGAAAAGGAGAAAAAAATGTAACCGTACCTGCTTAAGAAATCTGTCAGATGCTTGGCTATGCTTAGCTAATACGTTTGGCAAAGCAGGGTTTGCATATTCAAACTGAGGATTGTATGTGAAATCTGACTTAAAGAACTTCATTTTCTCTTTCTCCACATTGGAAGGCTTGATTGCAGTTAGCAAACAGAGCTTTCGGCCAGAATCATCTCCCTCTTTCCCATGGCTTTTTGATGATGGAGATTGCTTTGGCTTCGTCTGATTACAGTGTCTCTTAGCTCTACTTCTGGGTCGAGGTGGCAGTCCTACGCCATTCCCTGCAGCTGAAATGCTGTTGGCAAGCTTCACGCCATTAGAGATGGGGCTGGAGATGAGGACAGGGGGCTGTTGGTCTGAGCAGTACCACCCACTGCTCAGCAAGGGCAGAGGGACCTTGATTTTGCGGTGCTCGCTGCTTCGCAAGGTGCTGGAGCACTTTGTGGCTTTTCTGTGTTTCCTGTGGTGAGCAGGTGACTGCTTCTGAGCATGGTGCTTTTTCTCTTCCTTGCTCTGCAGAAGGACGTTGTAGCTGCTGGTTCCTGTTGTAAAAATGTCCTTAAGGACCCCAGGAGATGGATGCTGGAGGCTCTTTTCATTATTGACATTCAGTTTATGTTCTTCTGGACTCAGGATTGATTTCTTAGAAAGTTCTTGCTTAGGCCAGTGAAGTTTTTCTGTATTCACGAGGGGGGGAAACAGAAAGAAGTTGAAAATAGATTTATTTCACATCTTAAAAGATTCAACAACATGAATGAAATGCACAGCTTGTCTTAACTATGGTCACATTATGTTCAACTGAACTTCTAGACAAATGGAAGAAGTTTAAGTGAGTGCCTGGCCTTTGAACACTTCTGTATGGATTTGTGATATCAAGTCAAACAGGTGCTTTGTGCCTAACTCTCCATGTATGAACACACATCTTGCCTGAGTGCGACCCACCTGTGCTGAACCACTGACCTGTTGATAATGAGATTCTTTGTGTGGCTTTGTGAAGGTGCACCCTCAAGAAACTTTTAAGCCTTTGTATGAATGAACTGCACAGAAAATAGGAAACCGTAAAGGAATAAATGGATACTGCTCACAGTGATGTTCCACAGGGATCGGTGCAGTGATAGAAGTAGCCTGGTGTGGTCTCATCTGCTAAATCTGATTGATGGAACTTCCTCTCAGAAAGGATGAGAACACTGCGGTGGGCCAGCTGCAGAGGGCAGCTTGCTACACCATGCAAACAGCAGGGTAAATTTTAAAGGCCTCAGTGCTTCACGGATGTGAAGTGCTCTCTGTATTAAGAAGGAATATGGAAAAAGGAAAGGAAAGTGTTCAGCTAGTTCAAGTACACCTCTAGGAATCCTTAAAACACTGTTATTTCATCTACTAAAGTTGTCCTACAACAGTAGCCAGCGATAAGGAGAAGCAATACTGCAAACCAGTACAGAAGAGGCAAATATGGTTCCTTCAGCAAGGGAGCTCTCTCCTTCAGCTCTCACCCTTGCTATGGGCTACATGGGAGGGAGGTCCCTGCAGCATGCAAAGGGCACTGAGCATTAAGACTGCATTTAACATTCGTGCTGGCTCATTAGACATGACCTCTTCACTGGTTCTGGCGTTCCCTCAGCAAAGAGTTCACCCTGGAGCACCGAGTGAGCCTGAAGTCAATGCACAAATATTTCCTGCCACAAAGAAATGCTTTTTTTATTTCTGTATCTAAAGTAAGAGGATTCACAGAATAGGAGATATGGTCAGAGCCTGCTTAAAAGCCCCCAGAAGGGATTTGAGCTTCAGTCCATAGTTAAACATAGCAGAGCTGTAATTGCTTTACACACAGCAATTATACTCTGAATGGAATATTAGCAGGAGATCATTAAATGCCTCCAAGGAAAATAAATCAATAGTAGTCTAATTCCAGCTTTATTTTCACAGGAAAATTAGGTTTTCCTCTCAACATAAGCTCCATGGCAAAGTATTCCAGGCTTTTGAAGCTGCCAGTGCAATGTTAACTTACATTCCTCAATTCTCCTGTCCAAAGACACTCTGAAAAGCAAGAAGACAGAGGTCCAGTTTGCTTGAAGAGATGATGAGGAACATCATCCTGAGACCTTACTCTACCAGAAGATAGAGGTAGAAATGTTAAGATGATTCTGTTCTGCTAAAGCAAGTATATCTAACTGCTTGTTTGGCAGTAGGCTTGAGAATCCTGTTCCAAAGCTTGGTGCAGGAATGAGTGCTTGGTGTTCCTGGTCAGATGCTATGGGATCACTGCCATTGCTGGTGTGACAGCCAGCCCACCCAGCTTGCCTTGCTGTTCCACAGGCTGGGCAGGAACCATCTCAAGGAGAGTAGCAGCCATACAGCCAGGAGACTGTGTGATGAGCTCCCATCTGCAAACAACTGCCAGGTAATGAGAGCTGATTTTGGACAACACCATGCTTGCACTTCAGTATTTCTTGGCAAGTACTGGAGATTGATTCTGGGGCTATGCTAAGTATAACAGGATGAAAATCCTTGAGAAGGACGCATGAAAGGCAAGGAGTTAACATTTCTGTGTCCAGAACACATAATTTTGCTTACAGAGGCAAATTTGTAGATGGGAATTCAAGGCCTACATCTCAAATAGCACAGATGGATGATGTGATACCAAGGGCAGTAGTGCTTTTCCTTCCCTCTGGATCCATTCTCAGAAGTTGCAAAGAGCGAAGCAGTGAGCCTTACATTGCCACCTTCTTCTATATATTTATATGAATTTGACTTTCAAAATTATTAAAATGCATATAAGCTATATACATTGTATATATAAATTACATAAACTACACTATATATAAATTTTATATTTCATATAAATTCAATATATGCTTTATGTAAATTCCACAAACGTTATACACACCTTATGAATATTGTATCAAAATTTGATATAAATTTGACTACATCTTCTGTGCATCTACATTTTATATGTACTTTCTATACTCTTTATATAATTTTTCTTTATTTCTGATATGCATACCATATACACCTTTTATTAATTTTGTATAACCAATATAAATACCAGGAAGGCTGGTCACTTCTCATGAAGGAAGTCTTAGAAGAGCAGGCTGTCTGCCTGTGCTGCCAGAAGGGAACAGCACCAGCATGGATGAACAGGGAACTCCTTCTGAGGCACCAGGAGAAAAAGAGTCTACCTCTGGTGGAAGAAGGGATGGACAACTCGAGAGTACGAAGAAGCTGCTGGGATATGCAGGGAGAAAATTAGAAAGGCAAAGCCCTGCTTGAACTTAGCTTGGCCACTGCAATTAAAAGGTAACAGAAAACTGTTCAATAAATATATTAAAAGTAAAAGGAGGGCTATGGAGAATCTCTATCCTCTACTGGATGTGGTGGGGAATGAGACCACTGAGGATAAGGAAAAGGCTGAGGTTCTCAATGCCTTCTTTACACCTGTTTTTTAAAAAGTCAGATCAATTATTCTGGGGGTATTCTACCTCCTGACCCGGAAGTCTGGCCTGGGGAGCAGAATTAATCCTTCATGATTCAGGTGGGAACAGTCAGAGACCTGCTACTCCATCTGGTCTGTCATAAGCCCGTGGGGCTGGATGGGATCCACCTGAGGGTGCTGGCAGAATGATGACCAAGATGCCTTCCACTGTCTATTAGTGTTTCTGCTCAGTGGGAGAGGTCCTAGAGGGTTGAAGATTTGTCAGTGTGACTCCCATCTACAAGGAAGGTTGTAAGGAGGATCTAGGGAACTACAGATCTGGAAGTCTGACCTTGGTGCCAGGGAAGGTTATGGAACAGACAGTCTTGAGTGAGGTCACACAACATGTGTGGAACAACCTGGATCAGACCCAGCCAGCGCAAGTTCATGAAAGGCAGGTCCTGCTTGGCTAACTTCATCTTCTATGATCAAGTGATCCACCTAGTGGATGAGGGAAAGGCTCGTGATGTAGTCTATCTGGACTTCAGCAAAGATTTTGACACTGTGTCCCACAGTATTTTCCTGGGGTAGCTGGCAGCCTGTGGCCTGGACAAGTACGCTCTTTCCTGTAAAAAAAAAAAAAAACCAAAAACTGGCTGAATGGCTGGGCCCGAAGAGTGCTGGTGAATGGAGTTAAATCTAGCTGGTGACTAGTCATGAGTGGTGTCCCCCAGAGGTCAGGCCTGTCCTGTTCAATATCTTTATGAACAACCTGGATGTGGGCATTAAGTGCACCTTCAGTAAGTTTGCAGATGACACCAAGTTGGCAGGAAGTGTCGATCTTCCTGGGGTAGGAAGGCCCCACAGAGGGATCTGCACAGGCTGGATTGCTGGGCTGAGGCCAATGGGATGATGTTCAACAAGACCAAGTGCTGAGTCCTGTACTTTGGCCACAACAATCCCAGGCAGTGCTACAGGCTTAGGGCAGAGTGGCTGGAAGACTGTAAGCTGACCTGGATGTGTTGGTCAACACTCAGCTGAACATGAGCCAGCAGTGTTCTCTGGTGATCAGGAAAGCCAATAGTATCCTGGCTTGTATTAGAAACAGTGTTGCCAACAGAAGCAGAGAAGCCACGGTGCCTCTGTACTCAGCCCTGGTGAGGCTGTACCTTGGGAACTGTGTTGTCTTAGGCCCCTCAGTACAAGACACCAAGGCCCTGGAAAATGTCCAGAGTAGGGCAGTGGAGCTGTGAGGAGACTGGAGCACAAGTCTTATGAGGAGAAGCTGAGGGAGCTGGGATTGTTAATCTGGAGAAGAGGAAGCTCATGGAAGACCTTATTGCTCTTTACAACTCCCTGAAGGGAGGTTGTGATGAGGTGAGGGTCAGCCTCTACTCTGACATAAGTAATGACAGGATGAGGGGGAATGGCCATAAGTTGCACCAGAGGAGGTTCAGGTTGATTATTAGGAAAAATTTATTCACTGAAAGAATGGTCAAGTGCTGGAATGGACTGGCCAGGGAGGTGGTACAGTCAGTGTCCCTGGAGGTGTGCAAGAAATGTTTAGATGTAGTACTAAGGGACATGGCTTAGTGGGTAGGTGGACAGTTGGACTGGATGATCTTGTCTTTTCCCACCTTTGTGATTCTATGATGTATATAAATTTACTTATATACACACTATGTACATCTTATATAAAGTTTATATACATTCTACATAAATTTCATTTGCACCTTATAAAGTTTGTATGCAATCTATATATAAATTTAAATAAATATATAAAATTGATGTAAATATATGTTTAATATGTATATTTACATACAAGTTTTATAAACATCTAATTTATATCTAGAACACATCTAATATAAAGTTGATATAAATTTTAAATACACTTGATTTAAGTTTTATATACATCTTATATAAGTTTCCATAAGATGTGAGTTTTAAATAAATTTCATATAAATCACATAAAGCTGTTCTGAGGTGTATGAATTCTCATGTCCTTTTTCTATTTCCATCTCCACAGCAGAAAACAAATAGCATGTGCCCAAACTTTCCAGCTACCTGTAGTGAGTTCTCAAAAATACTTAATGTTTGCACGTGGATTCTCTCTATTGATCTAGCTTGCAGGCTCAGAAGTCATAAAGCCCCAAATCCATCAACTGTGAGAAACAAATAACAAAATCAGCACGGTCTCTCCTGGAAAGACCTTCTCAGCATGTTTACTTTCACCTATTTATATCTTGTTCCTCTCTACAGAGCTGCAAAAATGTGAATCCTGGGGACATACTGGTGAATTACTAAACCCAACAACCAGCTGGATTTGGGAGGATACAGCAGTAATGCAGAAAAGAGGAAGGCACAGATGAGCTACCTATCCCCATTTTGGCACTGATAGGGTACCAAAAGATGGAAAATCCTCCTCCGCAGTAGAAATATCATCTTCGTCAAGTCAGGATGCTGCTCTGCACCTTTTTTGATCAGCTGAGTTTGGTTTTTGCTGCTTTGTGAGGTTACCAGAGCCAGGTCCACTCTCTCTGGCAGAAGGATGTGCTTTTTCATCCCGCCCACAAGAGCAGAACCAGGTCCTGCCCCATCCCAAAACCCATCGTTTTCAAGATACCTGCTAGAGCTTTCAATACTGGGCTTAGTCTGTACTGCAGGCACAAATATACAAACCACACAATATACTACAGCCATGATTTTGTTGTCACTACAGGGAATTTTACTCCTGCATGCCTTCATTCCTGAATGTGCAGCTATTCCAGAATCATGGTGGTACTGGAGAAGGGATGCACCCCAAATCTGCCAACAGGACATACATGGGACCACACATTTCATAATTCTGCACTAAGGGAATACTCTACATGCTTAAGGTGCACACTTCTTAATACTCACTATCTTTGGATCTCATGGCATTGCAGATTCTGCCTAATCTTGTCAGAGGCTGTTAGAAGAAACGTTATATTTTATAACATTCAGAAACTAGGTTATACTGATGGTTTCCTTTTGAAGTAATAAGCTAATACTTTATTGTGTTGTCAGCATGTGTAGTAAGAGCTCCATGAAAGATTTTTTTTTACCCCACATTTTGGACAGTATTGCAGAAAAAAATCTTCTTTACCTAGGCTACTAGGTCTCTACTATCTAACAAGCTTCTAATACCGTAGGTGGCATTATCTAATCATAGTTCTACTAATCATAGTAGAACTAATATCATAGTTCAACTAATCATAGTTCCATAGGTGGCACAAGGTGAATGATGACAGATATTTGTGGCATGGATCAATCTCTGCTCAGCCAGATGAGTTCTAAAAGCTCAGTGGGCTCCTGTGGTTTTCGAGCAGCTGTCACTCGGGTTATATATGCATAATGGACAAATCCTGCCCAAACTTCTTACAGAGCTTAGCAAAGATGTTATTGGAGAGGTTCCTAGGAACGTAACTATCTGAGTCACTGCTTTTGTTTTCCACTTCTGCGTTACCGTTTTAGAATATAGTTGAGTTCAGTTGTCCAAAATGAGGAAATGCTTCCAATACCTTGGCTTGGATTTTCAGGTTTATAGAAAAGCAAATAATCTGTGATTTGTCTGTAAGTAAACAGTCCAAAAGATGAGGATATAAGATGGTAACAAGTGACACTCCTCCTTCGGTACACCCTGCCAATGTACAGCGACGTTACCAAGACCTTTCTGTTAGGTATTTAGGTACGGATGAAAAAGCCCTATGAAGTTAATTAGACTGAGGGTTGCGGAGGGCTGTGGAAAGAACATTCTGCAGCAAACAGGCACCCGAATGAAGCGGAGCCGTGGCTGTAGGCGATGGTTGTAACGGGTTCTGTGTGACAGGTCGAATTTAACCGAGGAAAAGAGCTGCGGGAAAAACGCATCTCCTCACATCACCCACCCTGCGTGTTGCCCGCCCGAGGCGGGAGCGGGGAAAGCGGCGCCGCCTCGCCTCAGCCCCAGCGCCAGGGCGGCGACCCCGGCGGCGGTACTCACCGGTGACACGGATGGATTCCAGCATGGCGCTCCGCCGTCCCGAGGCCCGCCCTGCCGCTCCTTGGCCGGCCGGCAGCAGCCGCCCCAGCGGAGCGCCCGCCCTCAGCTGCCGACTACAAGTCCCAGCGTGCCGCGCGCCGCCACAGCCCCGCGTGGCCCGCGCGGGAGGGCCGAGGTGCACGCTGGGAGTTGTAGTAGGAAGGTCACCTCCCCCCGAACACGGAGTACTTTGGAGCTGCTCCCCGTGCCGGCAGCCCGTAAGGCAGGAGACCTGTTTGTATCGCCTCGTAGCAGGGCTGGGAAGCCCACAGTGCGCTCATTCCGCTGAGAAGCCCTATTTCTGTCCCGCCCAGGATCCCATCTTTCTTTGTTGCCCCGCCGGGCTGAGCTTCTTGGCACTCTTCATCTGATAGTTCTGGCTTTCTTCAAAGAAAATTAAGAATCAGACGTGAAGGCGCGTATTCTACTCAGTCCTACCTCACACGTGAGGACAGGGTCGCCTCAAGCAATCTACGCTGAGACTGAAGCACCAAAACCAGCTATGGGGACACCGAGGTTCCATTTTTCTCTGTCACCGACACGCAGTCACACCCAGCATCCTCTTTGGCTTCAATTCCTTCAGGAAGAGAGATGATGCATGCTCTGTCAACGTGCCCAAGTTTCACGTAAAAGAGCCTCTTTGCTAGCGCAGCTAGAAAAGGAACTAGAAAAAGGAACCTGCAGGCTTGTTGCCAACTCTCAGACTGCAGAAGCTGAACAGTTTTAAATATAGCCAGATAAAGCTGTCACTAATCGGTTGCAGGTTGCTTGCGACATATGAGAATTACAGGAAAAAAAAAGTCCATTAGTGAATTGGTTCAAGCGGTGGAAACAATCCGCAGAGCAGATAAAGAAACAGTGGTGGCTGCTGCAATATGAAGGCAGTATATCACTTTATCATGACAGCAGTTCATTTTGCTTCTTAGACTCTCCTTCCTCATCTTAAATGATACTTTACTTATGCTTGGAAGCCACAGCAATGGCAGCGTTAACTCCAGGTTGTAATGTGAGTTACATGCTGATGGCCCTCTCCTTGCTCCCTCCAGGACTTGCCCCCTCCATGTTTTCCATGTCCTTTCCCCTTCTCCCTGATGCCGGTGAGCCATTTTTCACTTCAAGGTGAGTGCTTGGGCAGTCACTCACCCCTGAATCTGCTGCCTCCAGCTTTTTTCTTTTTCTTTTTACTTTTCCAACCTTTTTGCTTTGCCGGATGGCTTGAAGGTTTCGTTAGGTCATGCTAGCTCCTGGCTCTAGCAGTAGGATGACAAAAGCAGCAGCAGAAGGCACAGAGGAGGGAAGCTAAAAGGCCAGCTGCCCTTGTATTCTTCTTTGGCTCTGAGCAAGCTTTGTCACATTCAGTGATTACCAGCATCACATGGAAAGCTCAGTCAACAAAAACACTGTTAAGTATCTCAAAAGGAAAAAAATGCTATATATATAACACATTTAATGTACCTCTAATCGTTCTGACGTGCAGCTGGCATGAATTGCACTGCTGCAAGGCAAAGGGACATGGGACTAAACAGTAAGGTACTGACAAGAGCCATACTGTGGCTTAAGTAATAATAATCTTAAATAACCCAGTTCCACAATATGAATTGAATCTCTATTTGGATGTCATTTGTTCATTGTTAGGAGACAGAATTCAAGCTGGCTTGTGCATTTTTTAAAGCTCAACTTCAACATAGCATTTATTTCAGAGATAATTCCAGCATATTTAGCTGGCCAATAGTACTACCTTGCGTTCCTTATAGGAATAAAAAGCATCAGTTATCTCTGTAGCATGCTTGTAGAATCCGGGAAAGCATTTCATTCCTCTCTGAGCCCCTGAGAAGAAAACACTGAAAAACTCAAGTATATGTAACATATACATGTATATAAGCATATGTGCATTTCTTCTATATATATTAAATATATATGTGAATATACACACACTAACGTCTGTTTTATTTTGTCCCACCTCTCACATGCCACATTCATGCACACATCCTTCTTCAACCTCTCTGTGCTAACGGAAAAGAATCGTGGAGGAACTGGGAAAGCTGAGTTCTTAAATAACTGAGTGTAATTTGGCAGTTTTGAGCTGTGCCAAATAAGGGCAAGGTCAGCCTCCCCTTTCCAAACCTAATGACTTCACTGGCTGCACATCTTCTGACCATGTAACTTCACCAGCTGACCACCCTCCCACTTGCACTCTTTCTAGAAACTCCTACTGAAACGTCTGACGTTGCCAGCTGACTGCAGCTGCATCTTTCATTTCGAGTACATGGCAACAGCGACATGTGCTTGTAGGGAGCTGTTACACATACAAATGCTCTTGTTCAATGGGACTGCTATTTTAAGACACCTTGCAGAACACAGCTTGATACAGCTACATTATTCATGTTGATTTATTCACTGAATTTGTTCCCTCTTTATGCCAAGGAGGCTCAATAACATAAAGGTAGCCTGAATATAGGCAGCATTTTTGCAAGACATAATTTGTGCAGCAATAGATGAGGCTCTGTTGTGCTTGGCTGAATGGAGGTCAGCAGTCTCCTGGACCTGGAGCCCATTTTGTGGGCAACTTCAATGGTGAGCAGCTGGGGAAAGAGCAGTGAGTTGCTTTTTCATCAAAACATTTTACTTCATGGGACCTCTAAGCCCTCTCATCTAGGACAGATCAATAGAGAAGGAGGGTCTTTGCCTGTCCTGGAAAAGGTGGTTTTCTGGGAGTCTTGTTTGCAAGGAAAAATACTGGGCTCAGTGAAGGCAGATCCCAGGGTGTAAGCCCACCTTCTTTTTTCAGATACCAGGTACCTGCCTGACACTGCTACCAGGCTTTACTTTGCAGGTTCCTCCATGATTTATGGTAAGTTGCTTCTTTTTTCTTCCCACTGTAATCACTTTTGAGTTATTTGCTCCATTGCGAAGAATCCCTTTAAAGTGGTGCCTGTTCATTCAGCTGATGAAAGTATTTAGTGTTCAAGCTTGGGAGATGCAGAAGGCATAAGAAAGTTGCCTTCAGACTTTATTCTCCTCCAGTTCATCTCTGGTTTTGGAAATCCTCTGGGTAACCCCCTTATCATGGTGTGAGTCAGGTGCCAAGAGTCACTGTGATAGGAATGGAGCAGTCCCATGGCACCCAGACACGGTGATCAGAGCACATCCACCAGGCTGAGACGGGAGGTGACAAGGCAAAGACTTCAAGCCCAGGGGTCAGTGATGGGGAAATACAAAAGAAAGCAGGGACATATGAGTAACATGTCTCCAACAGATACTGGGACTTGGAACCACCAAAAGCTTTCCCTGTCCCTCTCACACTAAAGGAGCTATGAACTCATTTTCATATTCCTTCAGTTAATGTCTTCTCTGTCAAAATAGATTTGAAGTACAAGCAGTCTAAAATATCAGGTATATTTAATCTCTCTAACACATCCTCAAAATAACTATATTTTGCAGAGATGACTATATTACCAGTGTCCCTTGTGAGTAGCCTTGTGAGGGAAAATATTATCACCATTTTTGTAGTGTTTCTTCACATTTCAGTGGAATTTATCCCCGTTGCATCTGCTGCTATTTATTTCAGATATGTTTGTTTGTTTGTTTGTTTGTTTTTCCCAAACAGTAATAATCAGATTTTCAAAGCAAAACTCATCCTAAAATCCTGTCTTAATCCTGTATTAAAAAAAATTAGAATTTTGCTAAACATTTCTCATTTCCCTGCAGAAACACAACTTACCTTTGTTTCTTCTGAGCAAGACGAAGTTCCAAAAACTTATACCTCTGGTACTGATCATCCACCTTCTTCAGAAACTACACCTGCTGTCCTGTTTCTGGGCTGTTTCATAAAGGAACCCACACCTTCCTCGAAGGGGAGAAAAAACCCTCAGCAGCACAAGAGTTTTACAGAAATCCTCGGTATCATCAAGTAGAAAGCTACATCAAAGAGGAATGGAGTATTTCCCAGCTGTATTTGCTGGTGCTTTGTTATCAGCGGTGTCAGTCTTCCCAGTGCTGAATGATGCCCAACAGGAGAAGCCCTTAGACCAAGGCTAACCTTCAGTTCTCCATATGCAAAGTAGGGATGGCACTTCTCTGGCCAGTCTGATTAGAGCTGCTTAGGATAACAGCAATGAAGCAAAAGAGTCATGGCCCAAGCCAGTCTATGTGGTGGCAGAGAGAGGACAAGGGGAGAAAGCCATGCTAACAGCTCAGGGCATCTTTCTGCTAGTAACACACCTTGGGAGTGCCTCCTGCAGGCAGCAGAGGGCCACAGAAAGCCCTGCAGGGCAAGTTAAGCCAGGCCTTGGTAGCAGCACCTTGGATGGAAGCTGGAGCAGCAGGATGCTGAGCCCTGCCAGCTCCCAGGAAGCAGCCCAGCTTCCTCAACCTGCGCTCTCAGCCTTCTGAAAAGCACATGGGCTGCAGAAAAACCTGGGCCAAAAAGCCAAGGATGAAGACTGATGATTGAAAGAAGTAGAGCACAAAGTATTTTGTAACTTGTTTTTAGAAATAGCTGCTTGCAAAACTGCAGTAGCTTTTACATGTTGCAAATGGTATGGATGTAGTACTACAGACTAGAAAATATGCTGTAAGGCTGTTCTGTTTTGATAGAGACCCTCTGCAGAAGAAACACAATAATGAAAGCCAGGGCCTCCACAGAAAGCCAAATTGTCTCACTCTGGGATTAGGATGGGATGCAACAGGCAGGCGTCAAGGTACTCCCCTCTATCCTCCTTATCTTCTGCACCCCAGCATATATCATTAAAAGACAGGCTGCCAAAATTATCTCTATCCAGGGACAAGCAGATGTACAGAAATAATGGCTGAGTGCTGAGTGAACAGATGTTATGATTTTGGTAAGCCTCCTACTGAGCATATGTCTACGAAGAAAGTTCATATAGAGGACAAGCGAGGAAGATCTTTGGATGAAGTAGAAAACCATCAGTTGGACTGTCATGATGCTAGAAGGATGCTAGATGGTAAAAAAGACCATGGAATAGGAGATTGAAGACCTCATAAATCACTACCTGAGATATATGTTAATTGTTTCATGTGTCATTGATGAACATGTACTATCTGTAGAAATATAGTGGACTCTGAATCATGCGATCTTTGAAGCAATTATGGTGGAAATATGTGTTTTATAACCTTATGTGGATTGTAGAGTTTGATTCTCCAAGTCACCAAGCATTGTGAGAGCAAGCCTGAGGATGCTCTGAAAAGAAACTCCCTCTTGTGGAAGTCACTAGAGAAGCAAAAAGCAGCGCTCCGTGCATTGTTTAACTCCAGGGAAAGCCAAGTTAGCTCCACTCCGTGTAATGCATGGGGAGGCACGAAAATCCCCAGAGCAGCTTGGCCTTTATCTGTGCCCACGAAGTGGTGTGTGCTATAAAGGCATCAAAAAACACCTGCTAGACCAAGGCACTTCATGAAACTATCTTCAAAAGTAATGCTGCCCAGACAGTATGGGAGATGGGGGAACTAGCGAGTGAGGAGCACGTCTTTCCTGCAGTAGTACACCATTTTGTCACTGAAACCTGTTTTCTGAAGGGAAAATAAACACACAAAAAAAACCATTAAAAATCCCCATACCTTTCCTCATTAGCAATGTCACTTTGTGCAACAGAACAGCATTAAATGCTTCTTAATGCATGCTTAATGCATGATAAAGTTAAGTATGCCCTAGCATCTATTTGTATGCTAAAACATCACTCTTCTGCAGAGACCCTCCTGGATCTGATGGCAGCATCTCTCAAAAACAAGAGCTGGGATGCCCGTTAATAAGGTTGCAAAAGGCACAAAATCGAGCTGCAACCTGGGCTGAAGTTCCTGAGAAGCTGCAGACATGAGCAACACACACAGAATCAGAACCATCATGGCTGGAAGAGACCTCTGGACATCATCCAGTCCAGGCCCTGCTAAAGCAGGTTTCCTAGTGCAGGATGCATGGGAAGGAGTCCAGGAGGGTTTGAGCATCTCCAAAGAAGGGCACTCCACAGCCTCTCCAGGCATCCTGCTCCAGCAGAGGCTCTACCACCCTCCCAGAAAAGGAAAGAAGGCTTTTCCCATGTTCATACAGAACGTCCTCTGCTCCAGTGCCTCTCATTGATCAAAAGCCTGAAGAGTGCTGGAGGAGCTGCACTCCCTGACCCACATGTGATGCCCTCACTCCTCTGACAGCCCAGCTTGGAGGGTTGAAGCTAGCAAGACAACATGAGAGCTTCTGGCCAGATCAGGAAAGCACCCCCCTCCACCACAGCTAACACCACACGCAGGAAGGGAACTCGAAAGTTGCTCCTTCTGTCAGAGGGCTCTCTGGCTCTGAAGGCCCCGGTCAAAGACCAACAGAGGTTCTGGGTTCCGGGTCCACGTATTTATAGGGGTCCAGGAGGGAGGTGGCTCATGAGATCACAGAGCTGTGGCATAGTGACCCTACACTGATAAGGTGCGTGGGGATGCTGACGTGGAAGTAGAATTCAATACTACAGAAATCTCTCTTAATTCCTGCTCCCAAAAGATGAGGTATACAGTTTGGAAGTTAGCGTTAGTAATTTTTCAGCCCTTAGGCCTTTTCAAAAAGAATAGATCAAACCTGGTCCTTTCAAAAAATACAAAAACAACTCAACAACAGCTGCTGTTCTATAAAATCATGAAAACAGAAAGCCGATTTCAGGTTTGTTTTAAAGTAGCCACACAAGGCTTCACAGAATTGTTCTTGAAAGCCTCAAGTCTCACTTTGGTGTCTGTAACTGCCTAGAAATAAGACAAGCTCATGCTACCTTTTTTTTGAGGCTTCCTTCCTTGGGAGACAGCCAGGCTGATGGCTCTCTGTTCCTCAAGATGCTTTTCTCTGCTGTCGGGATCCCTTATAGCCCGATATGTATCACAAATTTTTTGGATTATTTAATAGTTACATTAGAAAATACAGATCAGTCCACACTGCTGTGTTTTGCTATACTACAGACAAATTATTCTTCTTGCTGCTTGGTGGGGAAATCACCATTTCCCAGGCCATATGTCCTGGAAAAGTAGGATGTTTAACAAGAAGCAACTTCTCCTTACAGAGCTGGAAATGTGCAGAGGAGACTTAGGGGAATCTCATCAGTGTGCAGAAATACCTGATGGGAAGCTGCAAAGATGGGAAGCTAGGACAAGAAGCAGTGGGCACAAAGTGGAGCACAGGAGCTTCCTCTGAACACCAGGAAGCACTTCAGTGCTGTGTGGGTGACGAAGCACTGGCACAGCCTGCCCAGAGGCTGTGGAGTTGCCTCCTTGAAGAAAAGCTGCCTGGATATAGGCCTGGGCACCCTACTCTGGGTGGCCTTGTTGGAGCATGAGTTGGACAAGATGGACCCGGAGGTCCCTTCCCACTTCAGCCATTCTGTGATTCTGTGATGTTGAATGGGATCAGAGACCACAATTTTTTCTTCATTACCTTACATTTGTGATTATTTTTGTGTTGTAAAGGAGCCAAATTTACAAAACCTTTGGCTACCACTCTCCTTGTTAGTTAAAAAGTATGCAAAAAAAAATAATAATAATAATAAAAAGGTGCATAACCCTCTGAAAGAAAAGACACCCCTGAAAACAATCAGTGTGCTTCAAAAAATATGAAAGAATAATTGGGAAAATAAAAATATTTTACTGTCCCATTAAAAGACAAAGGACTGCCTTCTGTGTCCATGCCCCCAATTCCCATGAAAACTGCAAGCCAGCAAAAAACATTCCAGAACCACTTTGTGTTGTGTTATTTATTGTTACAGAAGGGATTAGTCTTCATCAGCTTATCCCCAGCAAGAAGAAATCTTAAACCATATAATGTGGGTGAGGAGACAGTGAAGGGTGTGATTCATGGTTTTCAAATGCTGAATGCTTGCATAAAACAAAAATCTGTTTAGTAGGCAGAGCTGGCCCATTGTCCTGCTGATTTCAACATGACATTCTCTTCCTTTTTTCCCTCTTTTTTATGCTTTCAGACTGCAAAACATCAGTTGATTTTATTTTTTTCCTCATTGCAACTTTCCAATGGCTCTATTGAATTCTTAGGACAAAAAAATAACCCCAATTGGAAGTTTCATTGCTTTGTCCTCCACCACTCTGCAGACTGTGAACCTTGCAGCCACTCTGCAGTGCCAGTCCTGAGAAAGACCAACCTCTTTGGGCTCTTCAGAATGCCATAGGAATATTACACTTAATATCCCTTGCTTTTCTGGAAGACAGACATAAGACCTGAGAAGCTGAGAAAATTACTGCTTTTATTTATTTCTAGCAGGGCCTCACTGAGTCTGGATCAAAATGATGCAGTAATCATTAGCTCTGAGGAGACCAAAAGGAAAGGAAATTTATCAATTGCACGTTGCACTGACCTTGTAAGCAATTATATACTCCTAAGAATCTTAGTTTCATTTTACAGAATAAACTTTACAGAAATAATTTTTATGGGAAACTTCTTTTAAAGACTAAAACATGTCTGCTTCCTTCTTTTTTAATATTACATATCAGATGAGATTGTTCTGGATGCTGATAGCGCAGCTCGCGCTATTTTGACTGCCTGGATAAGGCCCTGAGGCAGAGCATCAGCTCTGAGAGCAATGCCCTGCCATTAGAGCAATGACAGCAGTGGATGGAGACACATTTGGAAACGACCAAAGGCAACAGGAAATGCTATATATGCATCTTACAGATCCCCACATCAAGAACAAATTCATGTTTAAATTGCAATAACTCTGTTCTATTAAAAAAAGGGCTCGAAGTGTGCATGACTTCCTCTTTTTGGATGGCCGGAGAGAGAAATGACTTAATGGTAATTCTCTCCTTTAACTTTCAGTTCACAGCACTGAACTCCAGATCACCTATTTTTTCTCTGGTGGTTGCCTGCATTGATTTTCTACTGCTCCATTAAAGGAATGTTTCTATAGTTTCCCTGTGGTCGCATCACCTAGTTTATCTTGAAGGAAACAAAGCCTGCCCTTTCTTTTCACCATAAAGGCAGGCTCAGAGACTGCATATGAGTCTCACAATGGGTTTCATCTGGTAGGTCCCAGCATGCAGCCCAGCACATGAGCACGTTCTGAGCCCAGTTCTGAGCTCAGCATAAGTTCTGAGCCCAGACCTCAGGCTGCTCCAACCCATACGCATCTGAGAGCCGTGTGAGAGCTTCTGCTGGCAGCAGTGTCCCAGGGTGAAGATTTCTTCTGACTACTCAATACCGTATTTTTGCATTCTGCTGCACATAGATGCCACACCACTTGCAAATAAGGCATTGGAGAGATTTTATAACGAGTAACAGTTAAGAATGTGCGTGATTCAGGCAGGCCTGGGCTGGAAGAGGAAGTGACTGCTGTCTTGTGTAATCCCAGAGGCCAGAGGCATAAAACTAAGGGAGAAGGGCATTCATGCTTGGTAATGAGTGGGTACAAAGTGGGTATAAAGGACGTTATATGTATTGTGACATATATTTTAACACATATGGCTTCATCTAATTGCCTCTTGCACTGTAGATATTTATAACATATATTTTATATGTTGGGCAAATGGGTATAAAGGAGTGCACGCAGCTTAGGCTGCAAATTAAATGAACTCTCCACACTTGCGCACTCAGGCCTTTTGGGGCGGGCAGACGAAGGGGGCGGGAAAGCAGGGCAGAGCGTTTTCGGATTGGATAGTGCTTCTGTCAATCTCCGCCTCCCTCCCGCCCGCCTCGCCTTGGCGAGCCAATGAGTGACGGAGTCCCTGCGCATGCGCGCTCGAGGCGGCGCTGAAATTCAAATCCCCGGAGCGGTTGGGGTGGAGGAGTTTTGCTGTTCTTGGGGAGACGTGAGGGAGCGGCCGGAGCAGCAGCCATGGATCCGTTCACCGAGGTGGGGCGAGCTTAGGGCCGGGGGGCGAAAGTCAGGGAGGGTCTGCGGGGAGCCGGGCTGCCTTACGTCTTGTTTCAGGCTTTCTGAAGGGCTGCGAGCGGCCCTCTGTTCCGTTCCGCCTTATTGCTGTGGAGAACAGAGGGGTTATTCGTGCAGGAGCTGGGGGAAGGGAGGCCCTTTGCCACGTGTTGTTTTTTGTTTTTTAAATGGGGCAAACACAAATGGAATTAGCTGGCTTGAACGTGTTTGAGGGTTGAAGGCTTCTTAAGGATGCTGCGCTGTGCTCTGCTTTTATGTGAGATAGGTTTAAAGCTGCGGAGCTGCCCTGAGATGGCTTTCAGAAATACCTCCATAGAAGTGCATGCTTCTGAATACACAGATTTACAAAGGCAGAGGTTGGAAGGGGCCTCTGGAGGTTGTGGAGTCCAACCCTGACCTGTTAAAGCAGGTCCCTACAGCAGGTCATACAGGTAGGCGTCCAGATGGGTCTAGAATATCTCTGAAAAAGGGGACTCCATGGCCTCTCAGGGCAGCCTGGTCCTGTGCTCTGCCACCCATGCTATAAAGAAGTTCTGTGTATTTGTATAAAACTGCCTGTGTCCCAGTTCTTGGCCATTGCTCCTTGTCCTATCGCTGTGAATCACTGGAAAGCATCTGGCTTCATCTAATTCCCTCTTGCACTTCAGATGTTAATAAACACTGATTAGATCCCCTCTCAGTCTTCTCTCAGCTGAACAGGCTCAGATCTCTCTTCCTTTTCTCATAAGCAAGGTGGTTCCGTGTCTTTTATGATCTGTTTTGCTCTCTGCTGGACTCTTTCAAGGAGATTTCTGTCTTTTTTGAGCTGGGCAGCCCAGAATTGGACACGGTATTCCAGATGTGGCCTCTTCAAGGCAGAGCAGACAGAGGATTGCCTCCTTTGACCTGCTGTCCGTGCTCTTTTTAATGCATGCCCTGTTTAACCAAAGCCTGAATTAATTAAAAAAAACCAACCCCAATCCTATTCATTAAAATAAACAAAAAATCTTTATCAAGTACATTGCTTTATCAAGGAGTAAAGGATAATCTATATTTCAAATAGGCATCCTGTAAATAAATCAGGTGCCCCTGCAGCAGGGGAGGATTGCAAGGTCCAACTTAAAGAAATCACACGTGAGATACTGATTTGCATGTGTCAAGGCAGATTAAGGCTACTCCCATGTAAGGCTTGCTAAGTGTAAACATCTAAAAAACTCCTTCCTTAATTGGTAGTGGATGACATGATGAGACTAGTCTTAAATAAACTGCAAGTCCAGAATACTGGATCGAGTTTAAAATGGTTTTGCATGCTGGGAAGTATTCCAATCTCAACGCACCCTTTGTGTAGTTAACTGACTTTGAAAAGCTGTGACCAACTCAGGGGCCACTCCTTAGTGTAAACTTCACTCAAGTATTTGCTGGTGTTGCAGAGTGCCTGAGAGGTGTTGCTTTGCCAGGAATGCTTATGCTGTGAAGGATGTTCCCCTGCTGTATAAGAATCTGACCGCTGTTAGTGCATCAGAATTTTGGTTTGATAACTTTTCTCAAAAAGAACTTTTTATAGGGAAACTTTATTATCACCTGCTGTGCAGTATTTATGTCCTAACTTTTATTTTTTTTAATATCAGTTTGATTAGTTTAGCTATTTTCAGGTAATATTTGTAAATAACCATTCTGTTGTTTGCAGGGAACTGGTGAGGCATAAATGTTGCTTAGGTAAAGCAGCATTAATTCAGGCATTACCTGGTCAAAGCTGTTTGCTGATCACTTGCCTTTAGAATAAAAATGCTTCATCTCAATTAACTTAAGTAGATGCTGCTGCAGGATTCAGTGCTTTCAATGCTTTCAAATGATACAGTTCTATAATAATGTTTTTTTAAATTAATTTTACAAGTGAAATCTAATAACCTGTTGGGTGTCAGCTGAATTGTTAATGTGATCCACTGAGGAGATGGTGGAGTCTTTATTTTAGGATCACTGCGAGTGTGCTTGTGGCTCTTAGTTGGTGGTTGATTGTGTAATTCACTTTCTTAAGGCATAAAAACCCATGTTTGGTAATACAGAACGTTAGGAATAATCTAGGTTATTTAAATTGTGAAGTACTTATTGTAGAGCACAGTATTGTTTCCTAGTGTGGCAGATGACCAAAGAGAAATAAGTGAGACAGTTGCTTAGAGAAAGGTTTGCATACATGAAATTTGAAGTTAGTTGTTCTTTCAGCGTCACAGAAACTTGCTCCTTCTGTGCCATTCTGCTACTAAAGCAGGGTAGCAGCAACACGTTCTTGTGATCACTCACAAGCCTGTGTGTCTTCTCTAAGGTTGCTTAGTACGGCTTCTGTACATTACTTAACACATGCTACTTTTAAAGCAGGACTGTCCATCAACATTGAAAGCAGGAAGGTGTTTTCTGGTTTTATAATGGGCTCTTGCACCCAAGCCACGATCCTCTAAATACAGCTTAATTGTTTTCAAATTCCTGGATAAAATGAAATAAGCCTGTCCTACTCTGAAATGTTGGCTGTTACTGGAACGTGTGGAGAATGTACTGTTAGTAATGAACGCCTATGATAAGCTTAAGAGTAATTAAGCCTCAAGTTGTGGTAGCTGGCTGACTCATCGTGTGGAACAGCAGTTTGAATTATGGCGGTTGCATGGAAAAAGCCAGTAGGAGTTGGAGCTCAAGAACAGAGGCGTGCATTCCTGTGAAATGACATCCTATTTGTAACAACTGAAGCTCCGTCTTACTGGACTAACATAAGAGAAAGGAATGTGACTGCATTTGAATAGAACTGTAGGAATACTGTCTTAGGCAGCGCACTTGAATTTGCAAAAGAACAGTTATACAGATCAACTTAAAATGTGTATATTAACTTGTGTATGTATTGTCTGAATGCTTTATAGCTCTGCCTTTTGGGGATTGGAATAAGGAAACTGGCCTGCGGAAACAACTGGGATGCAACTCATAGAGAAGGCATTGCAGGCACTTCACGTGTCCCTTTTAAACATATTTTTCCCCTCAACTTCTCTTCCATGGAAGTTAGAGAGGTGGCGTTTATACTGTGGCAGAGAATCGTTGGGACTGACATTCCATTTGTCCTGTGTTGCCCTACAATGAAACATTGTTTGGGACTTCAGCCTTAGACAGTTAAAAATGTGCAATGTGTATTTAATTGCTATGTGACAGGACAGATAATGGCTGGCACGGTTCTCACAATAATTTATGTGGTACCAAACAAGTGCAGTTTATATGCTTCCCTTTAGAGGCCATTAGTTCAATAGCACAATTTTTTTTTTTGTTTCAAAGTGCCTTAAAATATTGATCAAAAGAATTAAGTGTTCTTTACATGTAGTTAAACTGGGTCTTGATTTACAAATGCAGCATTAAAAGAAATGTTATTTCAAATTTGGATGCTATAAAGAATCTCACTCTAGTAGTGTAAAACATTCATTGAAACAGCTATTTCATGTGCAATGTCATTATACTATTCAAATTCCCCAAATTTAGCAAATGTAAGAACTTAATAAAGTAAGGTAACTGACAGCTCTTCACATGTTTGTTTTTTTTTCCCTGTACAAGATAGTGATAAATCATCTCTGTATTTGGACAATTAAGACATCAGTTCCTCACAGCTTAATCTTGAAGAACAGAAGTTCACTTTTAGTTTTCATGCTGCAGTAGCTATTTTTTTTCTACTTTTAACAACATGGATTTAATTTTTTGAGTTATTTTTCTTATGGACACATTGGGATCACTAACTTTTTACTAAAAGATCAGTGACAACTGATCATCTTGAGCATGTTCTTCAGCAACAGGTCAAGAATCCACTAGTCAGACTTGCTAACTTAAGTTTATCATGTGGTGATTCAGGAAAGAAATATTACTTTCAAATGTTTCTCAATACTTCAGGCTCAATATATAATTTTTTCCCCCCCCCACTTTTGGCATTGCTCATGTCTCTCTAGTATGATTTCCTTAGGAAGCCAACGTCTGGAACTTTGTAATCTATTGGGTGGCTTCATCTGGTTTTTGATATAAAAGTAGATGTCTCAAACTTCACTGTTTCAGCAATTTCCTTGACAGTCTGTGTCTAGATAAGACTGGAATCAATACCTGTTTGAAAGAAATGCTAGAACCTGTTATCTGTCCCGTAGGCAAAATGATCTTCAGATACCCTGCAAATATGAACTAACCATCCAGATAGCAAGAAAATAGCTTGGAATTTGCTGCAGTGTGAGATATCTTTTGATCTAACTTCCTGAAAATAGGAGATGTGTGTATTGCAATGGTCAAATAGAAGTATGGAGTTCAGGAATTACTGCATCGAGAGAAAGGGGGGAAGACAGGAAGACCAAATAGATGGTGGAGTAGCAAACATGTTTTTCCTATTTTCAGGAGTTGGAGGGGGTAACCAAATGGAAAATCAGGCTTTAAACGTTTCCATAGCAGTGCATTACAGTAGGTCAGTTATCAACATCTGAGAGACATTATTTGTCTCAGTATAGGCATCATTACATGTTTCTGGTATTGTCCCTTTTGGTACATGCTTGTTACAGAAAAACTTCAAGTGTTTTGATTTTGAACTGTTACTGTTAACACACTGAAGTGTATAGTGATATGTGATTGAACTATTCAGAAACTACTTGAACGAACCCGTGCCAGGAGGGAGAACCTGCAGAGGAAAATGGCTGAGCGGCCGAACATGGGAGCGAGACTTGCAGCGCAGACCAAGAGGGTCAGAGAGCCTTTGTTAGAGACTGGTAACCAAGCATCTCTTCCTGATGAAGAAGGTATCCTACATAAATGTTGGTTTTGTTCCATTTTTTTCCCCTTGTTTTGATGGCTTGTGCAAACCTCTCTGTTTATCCTGAAGTAAACAGTGGTGGGTGCAGTGGGTGGGTGAAGTAACAGCAGTGGGTGTAGTTACCCAGTCCACTAAGGTTGGGTATGGTTATTGTTTACCTTTATCTGAGAGATAAATGATGCCCTTAATGATTGGTAAGCTAGTTAAAGATGATTATATAATACCTTGTAATTAGGAAATAGAAAAGGGCAGGTTATTTGTACATCATAACTTCGCACTGCAGTTTTGTACTGAGGATGTTTGAGACTGTTAGAATACTAATTTGACTATTCTAACTTGTGCAGTGAAGCCTAGTACTAAACCATCACCATCAAAGAGACGCTGCTCCAATAATATAGAGACCCAAGCTTCCACTATAGAGAACACACAGCCTGTTCCTCCGAGTTCTCCAAGCCACCGTTCTCCTGTGACGAATTCGGAGTTGCATGGAACTGTGTGCAACAAAGCTTCATTGGCTCAACCTCTTGAGAAAGGAAAAACAAGCACCAAGTCAGAAACTCCTGCAACTCTTTCAGTCAAAACACGTATGCAGAAACTGGCAGAACAGCGGCGCTGCTGGGATAGTGAGGGTATGTGTTACATGCTGAATAGTACTGCTGCTTTTCTGTGTTTGCATTGATGATGGGGTGTGCTAGCAGACAATTTTTTTTGAGTCAATGCTGAAGTTTTTGTACAGAAGTATTGTAGACAGCACTGGATGTAGCCTAAGATGAGTAGACTGATTGTAAGAGTGTTATATGTGCCTTTTAATGTGAAGCCTTGTTCACCACAACAGTGATGTCAACCTAGTAAACTACTTGTCAAGATTATGTTGCCTTTAATTTAATTTCATCGAACTCAGTGCCTTCAGAGCACCTAACTGTTGATAAACTCACAACAGAGCAAAATTTGAATGTATCTCAACATATTTTAAGAAGATTGTATTCTCTTTTCCAGATCCCTCTGAATGTGCTCGTCTGTCTCCCCTCCAGTCAAAGGACCTGTCTATTTCTCCACCTAAGCGGGCAACTAATGATCTGGCAAGTGGTACCCCTATTGGGAGAAGGGGCCGTTTGGCTAACCTTGCAGCTACAATTGGCTCCTGGGAAGATGACCTAAGTCATCCATCTGCAAAGCAAAACAATGCACAAGAACAGCCTGGCACTACTTGTTTATCCAAATTGTCCACTACAAGTGGAGCATCTGCTAGAATCAATAGTAGCAGTGTAAAGCAGGAAGCTGCATCCTGTTCTCAAAGGCTTGTTGAGGCTTCTATTAATAAACCAGCAAACTCAAAGATAGCGGTGAGTGTCTGATTAGTTGCTGATTAAGGATTGATTTGAGTTCTGGGGGGAGAGGTATTAATTCATATCAGTTTAATAATCTGAATGTTAGTAACAAATTTAAAGATTTAGTATGAGTAATCTTAGTTCATTTACTATTTTTGTTTGATAAGAACTCATGTGTTCTTTTTTTAAGCAGCAGATCTGAAATAGTTTAGAATTCCTTGAGACTATACTTGAATGTATATAAAGTCTTAAATGTTGAAGTCGAAGTAATTGATTGTTATCTTTTGATTATTGGAAAGAGATTTCTTAAAATGACAACCCTTTTGGATTTTACTTTGATTTCTCAGCTGACTGAAGTTCTGAATATTAACACTGAATAACAATGGAATCGGAATGCTGAAATTATTAGTACCAAATGCTTACACTTATGCCACTTACTAAATGGCAATAATGTGTTCCCTATCTGGTTTAGGGGAACGTGGGTAGCTACCTGAAATATCTGACAAAAAAACACGTTGAATCCAATATTGAAACAATTTGAAACATTGGATCAAGATGCTGTAAATGGCTAGTAAAAATAGTTGTCAGTTTTCTGTTTTGGTGAAATTTGTTTTGTATTATGTTCTGCATAATGTTTTCATTCTTTTTTTCTCTTGAGTACAACGTTAGTTGTTTTCTATCTCAGCTTAACGTTTTCCCTTTTTCTCTTTTTAAGGATCCAAATAATCTTATAACACAGTCCTCAAGTAGCACTGTTCCTGCTTGTAAGGAATCTGAAGTACCACAACTATTAACAGAGAATCCCTGCAGCCCTCAGAAGACTGAGAAACGCACACAGACGGTACAATCAACTTTGTCTCACTTGGTTCAGTCCAAAGAAGAGACAGTCAAAGGAACACATGTGCAACCTGAACCTAAGGATAAACCCACAACGCCAGGCAAGTTGTTCTTTAGCTTCAGTGAGTTCAAAGAATTGTCACTGAAGTCACCTATGTTGAAAACTGTATGCTAGTTAAGTTACAGTAACTTGTTGCATAATGCATATCTCTTGCTCTAACTTCTTCATTGAAGAAGACTGTGATAATTGTAAGTTGTATGGCTTCCATATTTTGCAAGAGTGTTTTCTGAATGTACTTTTAGGAACTCCTGAGAGCAAAACCAATCTAACAGTTATGCCTGAAAAGTATGCTGTTATAATCAGTTGATGACAGGCTATTGAAAGTGTCTTTCAAATAGTTGGCTAAGGTATATATCCAATAGATATTCTCAAAAAAAAAAAAAAGCCTGACTATCTTAGAAACCAAAATGAATTGCTTTCAGTCTTGAAGGCCACGTAGGTGCATAGTGTCTTTCTTTTTAATGATAAAGTGAGGCGGATTCCAAACAGTATCTTCCTTAGGTACTAGAATGCTCATTTAGATAAAAGATGCAAGTGAGAAATGTTTAGAAAGCAAACCAATTGGAATAATGAACAGGGTCACGTGTGGTCTTTGTAAAGAGGAGGGCATCTGCTCTGATTTACTGCTTTAATATCTTCAGTGTTCTGTTACAGCAGTGATTTGCACTTCAGGTTAAGTTTGTATAAAGTGTAACAGTAAGTTGTAAAGGAGGCATCTTAATTGTTTCAGTGAGAACCTTCAGTGAGCTCTGAAACTGCAGTGTGATTTTTGAGAGCTTTTTTTAAAGCAAAATAATTGTTCTTGTAGGGGGATCGGGAATTAAGCCCTTCCTGGAACGTTTTGGAGAGCGCTGTCAAGAGAACGGTGCACGGAGCCCTTCTACGAATACTGCGGGGTACAGAACACCCATCGTCACCCCAAATACAAGGACAATCCAGGAAAAGCTTCTCAAACAAAATGAAAATTCGTCTACTGCCACTTTAGCGCTTCAGCTTAAGCAGGTATGACTTAGCTAAATTCACAGCTTGCTCGTAAGCTTGGTGAAGATTCTTACTGTTCTTTCCCTACCTGATAAGTTTGCAATGTCTTGATGTCTTAAGACTGTTAACTTCTCCCATTCCCCTTTACTTGCATAGGAACGTGAACGAGAACTTGCATGCATTCGTGGCCGATTTGATAGGGGCAATCTCTGGAGTGCAGAGAGAAGTGAAAGTTCTAAGAGAAAACTTCCGGAAGCTAAAATGGTAATGTTAGCTGCATACATCAAAGGATGTGTGAATTGCTTTAGTGTGTTCTGAACATGGGTATTTTGGCACAAATGCAGGTAAAAGATGGGAATCTAAGGTTTGTAAATACCTAGACTACGCAAGACTGCTTCTCAAGTAGCTTCCATGATTATTAATGAAGTATTGGATTTTTTCTATCAAATTAGTTACCAACTATACTGACTTGAGCTGATTGATTTTAGTTTTTGATGATGCTTATTGTGTTACTACCTATAGTATTATCTAAGAAGTAAACATGCTTATTCTTATTTACTACTATTTATATTATATTATTATATTTATTATTTACTATTTCTTATGCACAAATATTTTTCTCCCTGCCAATCCCCTTCAAATTCTAAAAACTCTTCTTACAGCCATTTCAACTTCGAACTTCAGCTGAGATGCTTGCATAAATGGAATCCTCCTTCATATTGGATAGGTAGCTAACCCTTTTTAATCAGTTTGAATGTTACCACCTGAATGTCCTATGTTTGGTTTTAACAGGATGGTCCATCTCAGGGTAGTCCAAAACGTTCTCCTCGCTCAGATACTACTACTTCTGGATCAGTAGAAGACACACCAGCAGGTGACAAGCCAGTAGAATCTCCTGGTGTAGAATCTTCAGGTGAGAAATTGTTTTTTGCTTGTGGCTAATGCAGGACTGTAGCATTCATAAATGGTCAAAGAGGTTAGTAGTACTCTTGTTTAGAACTGGACCTACGTACACACTTATTTGGTTGCTGATTTGACTAAATTTTCTCATATAATACTCTGCTGCTTGAAGTACTGGCAAGACAGATTGCTTTTGTTTCTCAGTAGGTTTACCAATGTTTTGTATTTTCATGTATGCTGACTAGGGTGAGTGTGTGAAAACAATCTGCTACAGGTTTCATTTGTACGTGAGTTCACCAAATTGACAAACGTTTCCCTCTTCAGTATTCCCTTGAATTAATTCTTACAGTAGGGGATGTGAAAGGATTTGTCATACCTGTAACATCCTATATAATATTCAGGGGTTGGAAGAGCCTTCAATTCTATGAAAGCAGAGTGAACTTTGTTAAATGTTCCTTGTATACTTTACAGGCAAACAGACTCTCAAATGTGCTTCTATAAATGCAGGGTGTGCTTCTCTTAGGTTGGACTTGTATGTTGTCTTCTGTTTCTTTCCACTTTTTGCTCAAGTGGCTGCATTCTGCAGTGTTTTTGTAAATTGTCAGCTGTATTGGCAATCTTCTGAAACACAATGCTAAGAAAAAAGTAAATAAAATCAGAGGTATAGCATATCTTCACTGACTTTCTTTTATAAAATTTTTAGATGCTCCTAAAAGTGAAGAGACTGATAAATCCAGTTCTCTGACGGTCACTCAGCCAAAGAGCCCCGTGGAAGCGATGCCTGTGTCAAAACTTGAACAACTTGCTGAGAAACCAGATGGTTTGTATTGATTAGACATATTTTGTTTGCTTAGCTATCTGTTCCCATTTGTCCAGCAGTTTTAATATCCTTCAAGACTGAATAATGCACTCACTGTATGTCTGCTGACACTCATGTGTTTGCTTTGTAATTGGATTTATATAAAACAAATCAGGAAGTTTTTATTTATAATTCTTCTCTGCATGTTAACTCTTCAGTTTTAATATTTCTTGATACTAAGCTTTATTGGGAAAGGAAATGGCTGCTCTGTGAGAGACTGCAGTTTCAGACTTGCATAAGCTGAAATGTTGTAACTTGTCTGTGTCTCTTTGTATTGCCTCCCCGTATCACTTATGCAGAACATAGGATAAAAGTATATTGAAGTAAGGATGGAAATATACTTCAGAGATCTCACATGCCTGACTATAATAAGCACTTTTTAATTAACATTACTTGAGAAACAGAAGTGGATGGCTTGTCTGTCAAGTCTTCAGTCTTGTTATATAAACAAACATTTAATTTAGATGCTACTAATATTTATAAAACGTCACCTTTCAGATGAAGAACGTGAAGTTGAAATGAAGGCTGGAGACGAAATGAATAGCTCAAAAGTGATAAATGAAATTTTTGAAATTCTTCAAGAGGATGGTCCAGACATAGAAAAGCTGAAGAAGGAAATGAGCATGAGCCTGGAGGGTGAAAGTGATGATGATGAACAGGAAGAGTCACTAAATATTTCATCGATGTCTCTGTTAACCCCTCTAGTGGAATCTGTTGGTCCAGAGGTGAGAGATTTTTGGAGATGGGGAAGGAGGACTTCACTGTAGAAAGTTGTTCCATTTGCTTGTGAACACTGTGATATTTTAGTGTATCGTGATACCAGTGTGATACTTCAGTGTATTGTGATACCTGGTCAAATACTGAAGTTATTAATAACATTTTGCTAATGAAAACTTAGTGAGGTAAAGCTTCTGAAGCTTTTATTTTTGCCTCTAGAAATAACACTGCATGTCAGATACTATATGAAACAAGTTCCTGTAAGATCCAATCTTAATGTATAGGTAAATTACTTGCACTGGGCTTGTATATTGTTTATTGAAGCACTTACCTGTGAAAATCTTAAGTAACTATTTAACAGTACAGGTTTGAAAACTAAGGGTGAAATATTCTGGAGTTCAGTGATCTGTTGGTGTTTTTAAAAATAAACAAATAGCTTGTTCTGTGTTCAAGAAAATATTTGTAAACAGTCTGCTAAATAATATTTAGCTCCCTCTGAATTTACTGCTTATAAGTAATCTCAAAACAAGTAAATATAAGAGAAAATGTATTTCAAACATCTGTCCGTGTTACTCATGATCCAACATTGTCTTCTTGTCAGGTCTTCGTTTCTCCTAGTAAGTCAGTTGGTGAAGATAGCAGTGTCAGTGATGTGAGTCAAAAGTCTGAGAAGTTCCAAAGGACTAAAGTTCCCAGGGCAGAATCTGGAGACAGTATGAGCTCTCTGTCAGAAGATCGCAGCCTCCCATATAGGTAAACTCAAAGATTGTCATAAGTGCACAAAGAATGTGGCATGGCTGCTCTTTTTTCTTAAACTACAAAAGTAGTTTTTTCTTTTTGGAACTGTCAGCCTTTACCAAAGGCTGCCTCTACGTAATCTTCATATTGTCTAAATTTAAAATGTATCGAAGAGTGCTTTTATTTTAATGTCAAGATGGAAAGCATTAATCATGTACATATGTGTAAATAAGTGTGTAAATAAATAAAGCTTGATATGCATGGAAAACACTTTTTAACCCAGTTTTCTATTTTAAGTGTCGATGCATATAGATCTCAAAGATTTAAAGAAACAGATCGTCCTTCAATAAAGCAAGTCATTGTTCGCAAAGAAGACGTTGCTTCCAAACTGGAAATGAAAAAGAATGGTCCACGCGATCAAGTCAATATCAAAAAGAAAATGCAGGTATCTAATATACTTTCAAAAATAGTTTTCCTATTCCTATGCCTAGTTCACCCTGCAGATGACCACACGTTAGCATACTACATAAACTGATTTTGCAATTCTAACACTTAACAGTATGTAGTAGCTCAAGTCACGTTGTACCAACACATCTTCTGATTGGGTCATGCTATAACTGGTGAATGCAAGATGTTGTTTTGACTAGGATACAGGGAGTTATTTCATTTCTGCTACTGAATTTGACAGGATTTGCAACCACACTCTCAGTAAGCAACATTCTGATCTTTGTTGCTGCCTCATCACCTATACTGCTGGATTTCTGGTTAGTTGCTGCTTCCAGTGGTAAAGGGAAGGCTAGACTGGATGTGGAGCATATAAACACTGTAGTCATTCACTCCATGTCACATTTAAATTCCCTTTGATGTAGGAAAAAGTTGTGCAGGAGTATTCTCTTGCAGAAATAAGATTGAACTGCAAGATGTCTTGTTGTCTAACTTACTCTAGGAGCTGAATAATGAGATCAACATGCAGCAGACAGTGATTTACCAAGCCAGCCAAGCTCTGAACTGCTGTTTTGATGAGGAACACGGAAAAGGGTCACAAGAGGAAGCGGAAGCAGAGAGACTACTACTCCTTGCAAGTAGGTTTTTAGATTTAAGCCCATTTCTTTACAGCATGAACACTTTGTGAAGTTTTTTGTCATATGCACTTGAAGATAATTTACAGTATTACTTTGTACCTGCTATTTACAGTTCTTCCTTTTGGAAAACAAGAGAAGATAACATCTGTTCTGTTTTGCCTTCTCCAGTAGGCAGGGGAACTTCTTGGTACCTTTCTTGCCCCAGATACTTTTACTAATCTAGAAGTTGATTAATGCTCATATTGCATTTTACATACTTATGGCAAAAAAAAAAAAGCAAAACAAAACTAAAACAAACCAGAACCAACCAAACCCAAAACAAAAACCACAGCATCCTAATGCTCGTGTTTAGTATTATCTTTACCAAATTGCAACTATAATTCATTAATTTCTTTACACAGCTGAGAAGAGAACTGCTTTATTGGAAGAATTAAATAAACTGAAGATCGAGGGACCTCTTATTAAAAGAAATAAAGTTGCATCAACGTCTTCTGACTTTACTCCATCCAGGGGATCTGTTTCTATTTCAGAAATGCGTCTACCTCTAAAAGCAGACTTTGTTTGTGGTACAGTTCAAAAACCAGGTAAAAGTAGCACCTAGAAGTTATACCCCTTCCCTTGCTGTTTTGCTGTTCTCTCTCCCTCACTCGGTACATCTGTCGTTTAGTTTTCTCCTTGTTGGCTTTCGCTGTTTCCCTGGTCTATTTTAGCAGCATCCTCTTACCTGTGATCCTCAAGAAACTTGTACGACTTTCCCAGGCCAATCTTAGAATAAGTGTTTCCATGGTTCTCTGTAACTTATTGGGAAGGAAGTAAAATTTTGTCTCAGGTCTCTCTCTTCCTGTCTTAGACTTTTTTCATAGATGCAAGTCTACTACTAAATAAATTCTGACTGTGTAAATTCTGACTTTTGTGGCGTTCTAAAATGGTAATAGCATCACTTCCTTCTTTTTTTTTTTCCAAGTCCTGTCAGTACCTCAATTCTAAAAACTGTCTGTATGTGGTGCTCAGGGTTGTTAGAGTTCAGGTAGTATGGTTAGGCTGTGGTTAGACTTGATGATCTTGGAGGTCTTTTCCAACCTCAGCAATTCTGTAGTTCTATGTATAAAAGCACCAGGCATCTATTAAGCTGTCATATTTAAATCATTAAAGTGTTAATGTCAAGTAGTTTCTTTTGCTCTAGAACAGTATCTGGAAATATCTGTTTGTAGGCCTAAAGACAGACAGGAAAGTAGTAAGTTTCTTTCTCAAATGATTGTTTACAAGAATCTGCAAGCCCACAATAACCAGTGCTATTTTTAAATATTGTTACAAAGTTTTGTTTAGCTGGATAATTCTGACAGGCTCTTCCTTTGTACCTCACTGAAATGTAAGGGCAAAAGTTACTGAACAGTTCTTGTTTAGTATCTGTTCCAAAACTACTATTAATGACTGCATATGTAGCCTTCCTTGTTTTCTTTTTTAACTGTATTGCAAAATGTAAATTGAGTTTTAATATCTTCAAATGTCTATTAGGACATAAAATGTTTATATAGCCAAGAACATAAATGGAAACACCTGATGTAATTTAGTCTCTTGACATGTTGTGGTTGTATGAGAGAGAGAGAGATCCATGTAAACAAATTGCTCATTTAATAAGCTTGTTTAATACAAAATTACTTAGTTTTTTCAGTAATTTCTGTTAGGATAGTATGGCTAAGGTTGTGTCCAGACTTGATGATCTTAAAGGTCTTTTCCAACCTGAGTGTTTCTATGATTCTGAATACTCATTGTGAAAGAAAATATTGTTCTGGAAGTGCAGCATTTGTACCAGAACAAACTCTATAAATCACTTATTTTTGAAGAAAGCATTAAATAAAGGCTAAAATCAATGGACTCTAAGCCAGTTATTCTGAAGACTGACTTGTCCTCTACTGCAGAGCAACTAAACTTTTGTTTTTAACATATAATATTATGCATTACTTTTATCTTACTGCTTATCAACTTGCTGCAGATACTCCTAAACCTTCAAATATCTGATTGAAATGTGCTCTTGTGGTGGTGGTCTGTCTTTTTCTCCCTGCTACATAAGAAGTCAGGGAAATAAGTTGCCTTGGTATCAATTCATAAATAGGATGGGAAAAAAAAGATGGGCAATAGCAAAAGCTGATGTATTGCTAAACTGGTAGGCCTAGAGGATAGGGAACTAAGATTAATTGCTGAGTCTGATTGCAAGTTCATTCCCCTTTGTCTCATGCACTGGGTAGTATAGGTCTGGTCTGAGAAGTTCCAGACACTAATGCAATTGTGATTTCTGTGGAGATGATTCCACCAATGGATACCGTAGGAAAAACAATTTACATTCAGAGTAAGTTTGTAAGCAAATCTTGACTAACATAAGTGTTTAAATTGGGTGAAACAGGCACACTTAATAGTAATTCAATACTGGAGGACTTATAGATACTTGAACAACCCTTGAATAAAGAAAATGCACATCTGAAATGTATTTACAGAAGCAGCAAACTACTACTATGTGATAATACTGAGATCTGGAGCAGAAAACATGGTTGCAACTCCCTTAGCAAGTACTGCCACTTCCCTGAATGGAGATGCTCTTACTTTTACTACTACATTTACTATGTAAGTATAAGTATGAAATACTGTTTTGGAACTTATTCTATCTCTGGTGGAGCATGTATAAAAAATGTCAGTGAAAATCTTCATATTTGCCTTATTCTGCAAACAAATTGAGGGAGATCATCTTATGTTGTCTTTTTAAGTTAACTCAGTTTTTCAAGTCCAATACAACTGTAGTTTTCACTTCAGGCTAATTACAGCAAAAGCAAGTCTGTGTGCTAGAAACTTTTGCCAGTAGCAGACTGAAGAGTATGCTCTGAGAAATGGTAGATGTGTTCTATCTACCCCCTACCTTCTCTCTACTTTCTTTCATGGAGTTCTAGAAAGCAACTTTGAGCAGTAACATACTGAGATTTTTGGAATAGCAACGCTACTTGCTTGGACTGGGGAGTGCTGTTGTAGAAATAAAAGGAGTTCAGACCTCCAGGGACAACCTAATGTTTTCTAATAAGAAATACTAGCTATTAGTAAGCACCGTGGCTAAAAATCTTTTGAGTAGATCCTAGGTATTCTTAGCTATTCCTTGGTGAATTTCAGGGATCAGGAGGAAGAGGAGGTAAGTAGTAATGAGTAACAACAGCAAAAAAAACCAAACTAAAAAACCATCTTTTCTGTAGTCAGTGGTTTAACGTGTTTTTCCCATTCATCCCTTTTAGGCATGATGTATCAAATGACTTTGAAATAAATATAGAAGTCTACAGTTTGGTATGTATTGGTTCATGTCAAGAGGATGTGTAAGGGAGAATGATGTGTTGTACTTTCTTAATATCTTTTTGCCTTACAGGTGCAGAGAAAAGAAGCTCCAAGCACTGATAAAAAGAAAAAGGCAAATAAATCTAAGGTAAATGGAACACAAAATTAATTGTGCTGTGTGTCATGAGGGTACACAAAGAAGACTGTAGTTTTCAGGAAGAACTGACTAACAGTTTTAAACAATCTGTTGCTTGCTTTTACTCCTCTTGTTCTTTCTATGAAGGTCTGCAGTAACAGATGAGGTATGCAGTCCTGCAGGTATTAGTGGTTTGGGCTTGCAGCACTTAGGGTCTAAAATATACTGGGGGACAAAGTGAAGAAGGATTCTTAATTGTTCTGCAAAACGCATAATGAAAAAGTATATTGTTGCTTCTGGCAGTGATTTAGTGCTCTGATTCTCCAATTTACATAAAGTCCACAAGTCAGTATGCCCTACTCTGCAATTCTGTTGGTCCTAAAGTTCTACTGATCATCTGTAATGCTTTTTTCTTTCTAATATTAAGTAAAAGCAATAGTTGCATATTTTTAAAGTAAATGTTTATAAATATAAACTCTTGGAAGTAAACATTTAAGCATCATTAACATACACATTTCAGGTGTTTGTGCTTTATTAAGGCTTTGTTAGCCCTCAACAAGCCAGCGGCTTTGTAGAAGTGTTTTTCATTTGCCATTTCCATAGTTGGCTGTGCATTGGTTGCCTGTTTTAGGTCCTGTTTCCTTCTTTTAAAGATATCTGTCAGTCTGCAAAAATAATGTGAATAACTTGAGTGTCTTTCAGAGGTAATGGTTCTAAAATCCCATACCAGAGAAAAGAAATAGTGATTAAAAAAAAATCTTTATTTTCATTTTGCATAGTGAAAACATACTCTCATGTTATTCACCAATAAGGCTAGTTAAGAAGTCCAGGATTTTGCTTTCTTGTGCAGTATTTTATAGGAACCTTCACTTAATATTAAATGTTTTTGTGGCACTCTTGCTAACACAGGGCTAATGGCATCTTGTACCTGCTTTCATCTTTCAGGTTCAAGAACAGATACATATATAATTCTAATTTCTAATAAACTATTCCTTCTTAAACTTTGATACTTTCACATGAAAATTTGGTAATGTACCACAAGCTGGACATTGAATGGCTCTATACTTGTGCTGTTATCTATTGTTAACAAGTTGCATTCATGTATTACAAGAAGGAAAAAAGTCTAAGATTGCTTTTTCAAGTGCATGCTATGCATTCCAAGCTGTTGCACTGAATCTGGGTTCAATAAACAAGGACGTATAACATGAGCTGGCATCTATTTAAAATTAATTTAAATGCTAAGTCTTAAAATATAACTTTCATGGCAATGTAATGAATAGTTACAGTAGCTTGAAATCCAAATGCATTCATTTTCTTGTGTTCTTTTGCAGGTTATCACTCCAAAGAGATTATTAACTTCTATTACCTCTGTAAGTATGAATGTAATACTGTAACAAGCTCTGAGTATAGCTTACAAAGGCTGTATTTCCACATGTGAGCCTGTATCTGTATCAGGCTTTTATGTCCCTTACTTGAAACTATAACAGTGCAGATTTCTACCGAACCCTTCAGCATCAGCTCAAGAAAGCTGAAGAAATTGGTGACAGCTCTAAATAAATACTGCTGAAAATATAGTTAGTACGTGCTTATTTGGATTCATTTTCTAGTTGCTTTTAACTATGTGAGAACTTCAAAACTAGTTTCTCTGTAACCTAGCTTAGTCTTCTGTAGAAATTCTCCAGCTATTTTCTCACTAAGCTTTTGTTTTTCTCTTTCTAGAAAAGCACCCTTCTTACTCCAGGTAAGCAAAATCTAAACATCTTATACCAAGATGAATAAGCAGCATTACTATCAAAAGCAGTGTATCAATAAATAATATTTGTAATATAATAACTACATGTAATAAAGAGAAAATGTCAGTTTGTCAGTTACCGTTGGTATATCTGAGTTTTGTTTAATGGAAGCTCTCTTTGCAGAATCAAAATTAATATCTTGTGTCTAAAAATTAAATTCCTTCTGCAAAGATGAAATTTTGAGACTGAAAGTGTTTTGATATTAGAATAATATAGAATAAACTTGGAAATTGTTAAATGTATGATCAGATTATGAAATTTTCTGTATTTACTGCTTCCCTGTAGTGTTTTAACAATATATTTTTGACACTTGGCAAGAAGGACAGCAGCATCTCAGTTTCCCTGACATCACTGAAATGCGTTATACACTTGTCTAACTTGCGTGAGGTACTTGAGATAGCCTTAGTGCAAACTGCAGCAATAATAAGCTCGTGAGCAAGCTCTGAAATGTCTACAAAACTGCTGCAGCTTGTCTGATTCCTGTGCCTGATCTACACGGCTTGTTTCTGTTGATACAGTGCAGAGAAATAGTTGGTCAGGTTCTGAAAACTGCAGTGTTATCACTTCAAATCTCTCCAACTTCTTCTCAAGTTCCTATTGCAGATCAAATGTGCTTTGCAGCATGCCCTAGACTGCTCTTTTCCCCCCAAGGCCTCTTAAGATAATTTCTCATCCTCTGTGAACATTTCAAAGCCTTTTACCAAAAGAAAGGATCCTAGTGAGGAGGAATGGAGTGTGCAAAGATTCCTGTCTGAATGTATGCCTGGGCTAAGCTGCGAAGAGTGCTTCTGGTATATTGAGTAGAGCACTTGCACAGTATTACAGATAGAGCCTGCTTACACCTTAGAGCAACTTGGTTGTGTGTAGTGTTACAGCTTGACTTGCACTTTTCTCCACAGCCATGGCCAGCCCAGGTGGCCCTAATGCTGTACGCACTACTAATTTCATCCTTGTTGGATCCCACAAGCTATCGTTGTCTTCTGTAGGACATGCCAAATTTGCATTGGACAAGGTAATGGAGATTGCTGTGTTGGTAAGATAATTACACACCACTAGAAAAAAGAATGAGTTTACTGTCTCCAGGTAAAATCACAGTTCTAGAAAATCTAAGCAAAATTATGTACACGTGTATGTATGAACACAAGTGGTTTTACTGATATTAGCTTCAAATGACTGAAACATCAATTTAAGGTGCATCAGAAAGAAAGGTATGCTTTCATGGCAGGTGTTTTCTTCTCTGTAAGATCAGTGCATAATGTGGTTATGCAAAGCTAATGTCAGCATTTGGTTACTGATTGCTGTCCCTGACAGAACTGATGTATACAACTGACATCTTTCTGTACATAAACTTCATGCTGTTTGTTGCTTTTACTGTCTTATGCTAATCAATAGCTTATTACTGAATAGATAAATAAGGTACTGTGTTGTAATGATGAAGTACTTAAAGTTCTTTGCATTTTAATAACTTTAAAACCTGAGTATGAATTCAGATAAGAATAAGCTTCCTTTCGTAGCCCATCTAACCTCTTAAAAACAAGCAATATTTTTTGCAAGAGCTATTAACAAGTTCTATATTGTTAGTCCTTTGTCCAAACAACTTTATTGGCTCTTGCTGTTACAAGTTAGAAAAACTACATTCTTGCATTCATTGGAAATTGTAACTTTGTAGCATCTTAAACATCAAAATAGGTTTAGATTAGTGCCAGCAGCTGTCCAGCAGCTTAAGTTAATTCACAAGCTACTACAGTTTATGCTGGTACTGAATTGCAATTTTACCTGTCCAAACAGCAGTATCAAAATAAATTTTCTCTTAAAATTCTAACTAACATATTGTGATGAAAGTAGTATTGCAACAAGAGCTTCTGACAAGAGATTATAAGAGTAGTGGTTTGTGCACAAGCTTAAAAACAAAACATCAGAACAATCTGATTTTTCAGAAGGTTTACATGCTATGTATAGATCCAGATTCCTTTTCTGAAACTGTCTGAGAACTTATAGTTATACAGCAGCAGTGCCATTGAAAAGTACTGACTTTGAGTCTTCAGCATCAATATATAGCAAGAGCTATGCTTAAGTCTTACATTACACGTGGTTTAGTCATTGGAAACCCTTTGTTCTGAGAATTAGGGGAAACAGCTTTTACTTAATATTTGACAGTCTGGATCTGAACCGTCTTAAATTCATCTTTAGGATGGAGCACTGGGCTGGATGAGTGCAAGCACAATATTCACACAGATTTCTAGGGAAAACATGGCTTAATTAAATGTTTCCAGGTGCATAACTTCAACAGCTGTGAATAAGAATCCCCCTTTTTGTTGGAGAATTTTTGTGAAATTATGATCTCTGCAGACTTTCATTTTTATCTTGGCCTTTGACTGTACTAAACATCTGCTTATGGACTTAGTCCGTATATTTCTAATATGAAATCAACCACTAACTCAGTGGGTTTCAGTTTTCATTCCTGTCATTTCATATGCATTTCTAAAAGTAGAAAGAACAAAAATCAATTCCTGTATAACTGTTCCCCATACCCTCTTTTATTTCTTAAAGTTTCTTTTTTTTAAACTCTCACAATGCTGAGTATATTTCTTTTTTCCATAGATGAATTTTGAAGGGGAGGAAAGAGAAGTGTTGAGCTATATGTTCCGGGACAAGGTTGCTATGATTGCTTAGTTGATCACTAAATAGGAATCTGGCTTCCTAATGCATGTTGCTTATATGTCTACCCTCTGATCTTCTGCATGTTTTAAAAATTCTTCTTAGGGGAAAAAAAAATTGCTTACAAGAGCTTATAAGTAAACATAACAAGATGCTAGGAGCCTTTAAAACCAGAATTCTACTCCTTGTAATGTAAAATGTTGAGGATGGTGCAAGAACTTGTTTATTTAAAACATGTAGGGCTTTCCTTAACTAGTGTGTCTTATCTTTCTAGATCACTAGAGGGAGGCTTTGAATCAAATTGATGCCTCTTAAAGACCGCTAGTCAGGAAATGTAAGCCAAATTCTTAATGAACTGCATGCAATGTAAAATCAGCTACTTTGCTGATGAGGGACCCTAGAAAAAGACACTAGCAACCTGAATATTAATTTAACTCAACTTAGTGTCATTGTGAGCAGTTCTAATTTTCTTCTAAAATCTTTTTTTAAAGAGGATGAAAGTTGTGGAAGTACTCAGTGAAGTTCCTACCTGTACACAAATTTGCAATTGAAATATTTTGCTTGGTGTGTGCATTATTAGGTTTCTAGGAATTACATCAAATAAAATACTTAAATAATTGCTCCTTATTTCTGAAAGTAGCATGATGCAGTTAACTCTACTTGAATCTCAGAAAAAAAATGTTTTTCTTTTCTCAAAATTAAGGAAGTGATAAATTTAATGACTTGAGGGTTATCATGAAATTCTTTACAGGTAATCTTCAGTAACAGCAAACCAGACTTTTTATGGCAGATACCTGAATGACCACACCAGAATGCAAGCTAGCCTAGTCAGGGGTTCTTCATTTAGCTGCTTATTCAACACATTGCATTCCCTCCCCCCTTCCCATCTCCCCCCCCCTCCTTCTCCACTTAGTCCTGAAGGGGATATATTGCTGACTAGAATATAACATTCACTTATTATATGAATAGGAGGATATTCTCCTTTTTAAGTTTACTAATAGAATTGTATACTCCGCATAACTGAGAAGTTTGGTTTGCTATACAACCGTTCTGCTTTATTGTCACACAGCTCTTTACAAATACGCCTCTCAAAATCTCCAAAGTGCTTCTGTCTGACACAAAATAGTATTACAGTATTTTTTGTTCTGATAGCAACGACATACTATATGTGGAGTGCCCTGCAAATTCTTTTAGTTAGTAACTTCTCTTTTTGCCTGTAGGAAAAAGGACTGTGATTTTTTTTTTTAATAGTAGTGACAGGAGAACTCATAGCAATCGGGATGCTATGCATGGAGGGGCTGGGGGAAGTCCAGAGTTAATTTTTATTGCATGTTCTTCCTCAAGCTTCTTGGAAACTGAGCTACTCTCAGCCATCCTCTGGTGCAGTAGTTAATCTACTTTCCTTAGTGGCTGAAGGTAGGGTTTGGAATCTTGTTAAAGATGACTTAGCACAGGTCTTCAGCACCTTGAATGCCATTCAGGAAAACCTGCTTTCATTACTTTTTCCCTTCTAGGCTTTTTTGCACAATATTTATCTGTGTAGTCACAATTACGTCAGTATCTACCAACAGTGCTTATAGCATCTAAGTACCAATCTTTTTTGAGCTCACTTTGATGTTTTCTAAGCAGCTTAATGTCAAACCGAGGCAGAAGCTTGCAGGATGTGGACTGCTGCCATGTGTTGTTTATAACAGTGCTTGGGTTGCCTGTTGCTTCTAGATAGAAGCATGCTTGTGTGTACATCCTGAGTAAGCTAATAAGCAAAAAGTCTCAAATCTTCTCAATGAACTCGAAACAATCAGTGATTATTGCTGTCTTGCTTGAGGCTGACCACTTTTTTCTGGCTGAAGGTTCTAAGAACAAGACAAAGCTAACATGCTGGTGCAGGTGGCTTGCTTGAGTTCTAGAGCAGATGTTGGAATGTCAAAATTAGATGACTAATTGTTTTACCCTTTTGCAGGTTCCCGTTTTGTCTCCTTTGGAAGGTCATATATATCTAAAGTTAAAATGCCAAGTGGACTCTTCTGTGGAGGAAAAAGGGTTCTTGGTAAAGTATTCACTTCAAGTTCCTTCCTAGGACACAACAGGTCTTACTAAGCGTACTCACTTTGCTATTTTAACTACATGGATGTATTTGTGGTGATAGTAAAATTTAACAAAGCTGACTATATTTGTTCTTCCCGAGTCAAACCCCAGAACCTTTCTTTTGTCTTCTAAACCAGCCTAAATTAAAGCTGTCTTTACTACTGTTCCCTTTTATTAACATTTTAGCTTATAAACATTTTTCTTATTAACAATTTGCTTGTTATTCCAAACTTCATTTCAACTTCCTTTGCTGTTCTTTGTATGTGACAAAAGATGAGATTCTAATTTCACTGCCAGAAGCTCTTTGGAGATGCCTTGGATTTTATTTTGCTTTGGTATGAACAGATTATCTCTAGCAAAAGATGCTTACTTCACTGTATGCACAGAATTTTACTTAATCTACTTCTTAGAGACACCTTAAGCAGTTCTCTCTCTTTCAAGCTGGGCTTTGGAAAATACACTTGGTCTAACATAGGGAGCTGTGAAGATTGTATCCAGCAGATGGCAGTAAACATGTTATGAAAATACTTCAGCAAGCCATTAAACTGCCTTTATTCTAGTGTTTTTGTAATTTTTTTCAAGCAATTCTGTCTCTCCTAATGAAGTCTGTTCAGCTTTGATTAGATGCAAACATTTCATATGCTTGTAGTGTTTGATATCCCATGTTTTGTATGCTGCTTTTCAAGCACATTTGTTTACTTTTGTTACACGTAAAACCTGGAAAACAGTGTATTTTTTTTTCCATAGTGAAGGTTTGGAAACTCCCTGCCTTATTAAAAGTGTATGATCTAAATTACAAAAAGTAGAAAACAACATATGAAAGTTAATTGGAAGAAAATGTTTTGTGCAAGTTCATGAAGAATCAGGAAGAGAAGGGAGACAGTAAACTTTCCATTGTCATACTAAGGAAATGGGCCTTGAAATAAGCATAATCCTGTGTCCTATAAAATAAACTGCCAACAAAAATATTTAAGATTATTTTCTAGTTTCTTTTAAACTATGTGGACTCCTGAGTGTGGCCTGCAGAATAGCCAGATATAAACTGTGTGATCCTGATTTTTAAATCAAGCTGACTTAAATATGTAACCACAATAGCTTGTGCTATACTAGTACATGGTTTGTGAACCACTGAGAAAGTGTCTTCTATGTGTTACTCTCCATTATCTGAAAATGATGGGAATGCTTAACATTGTCAATATTAAAAACCTAGTCATCTGAAATAGCAGTGATTCAAGCATTTTGATCAAAAGGCTTGAGAGTGATAGCTTTAAACCAATTTTCCACTCTATCTGGAAAAGTGTATATTAGAAGTCTTTCCCAGTAGGTATTTTCTCCTACTTAAGTTTACTGCAGTGAAGGGCTTTATTTGCAGAACCATTCTGTAGGGGGAAAAAAAATAGTTGAGTACAGACCAAACTGAAAGTATAATGTTAACACTTATTTCTTTCTCACAAGACTATGTTTGAAGATGTTAGTGGATTTGGAGCATGGCACAGGCGCTGGTGTGTGCTTTCTGGAAACTGTATATCTTACTGGACGTACCCAGATGATGAAAAACGGAAGGTAGTACTGGTCATAAAGCTCAAGACTGATGTTCTGTAATACTTCATGCTATTGCTGATCTTTTTTTTGTAACTGATACTTCAGGTTTCGGGTAACTACATGCAGAGTGTGAGATTTAAACTTCTAAAGCTTCCCCGGGGGATGGAGAAGACTTGTCTTCATAGATGTGACCTAAACCAGGGCAAAAGTAGAAACTGTTTTATCTGTTGGGAAAGGGAAAACTAGTAGAAAATCTGTATCCAATTACCCTTTTAGCCTTAAAACTTCCTACTGTATTTGCCAAATGAGTAATGCAGAGGCTGTTTAATTGAAATTGACCAAGTTTGTACAGGTTAATAAAGCAGGCTGTATCCAGTTGCCCTAAATTTTAGACTAAACATTAACTTTAACACTCAACATAGTGAAAAGTGAGATTGGACAACCTTTCTATACTGTATAAGCATGGCTGTAATTATGGACTATGTTTGCAGTTTTTGCTTTCTTGGATCTCTCTTTTATAGCTCAAATTGGAGTTTTTAAGTGGCTCTTACATAAACCTGTGTTATTGTCTGGCTAATGAGCCAAATCAGAGAGGTTCATCTGTCACTAAGGTGAACCTTGTGTCTCCTTAGCCTTTCCTGCGATATGCATTGAAACATTTCCAGTTACTGTAAGGACTGCTTTCAAAAGGGTTTTTCTGACTCACTTAAGCAATTTACCATTAAATACTTGCTTTATTGTTGGCACAGCACTTCTTCCCCCCAGACTGTGACAAGCTCTGGTTCTCATGGATCTTCTATGCCAATCCACATGCCTGAATTTAGTTTCTTTCCAGCTAACAAAGGAAGACCAAATGCTAATATTTGCCAAAATATATCAGTGTACTTGTTTCCTTGCCAGGAGAGTGGAAAAGAATCTGTTTACTATAATAATAATATTAAAAAAAAAAGCTGGAAATTGATATGATCAAGGAAAAAAATTCTTATTCTCCTTTAGTCCACCAAAGCTGCTTTGGTTTGCCTTCCAGACTGTTCTGTTCTTGAAAATGTTTTAGATTTATCTTTCTTAGAGTGACAGAGGTATACTAATAATACAGGTATATAAAAGAATATACCTGTCCACTGTCTACAGCAATGGTAGAATCTCTCTTTAAATGTTTTATGTCTGTTCTATCATGTGTGGTAGACATACCTCAAATATCAGTATTGGGCAATTACTGCTTTAAATGATGACATTTTATTTAAAATAAGCTTTGCATGTTAGGAATACACATTCTGATGGCTATATTCTTAATTTTAGTTGAAATGGAGCTATCCTTTTTCCTGTAACCTAAATTACATTAACTATCCATGTTTAGTGATTGTTCCCATTTAAAAGCAAGCTTTTCTCCTCCTCAAGAGCTACTTGTGATTGTTAAAACATGATCAGAATTATTAATCATAGCAGTATTCTTTACTGATGAGTGAACTTGAATTTTCAGCATCCTTTGGGCCGGATAAACTTGGCTAACTGCACTAATCGTCAGATTGAAGCTGTCAACAGGGAGTTCTGTGCCCGTCCCAACACTTTTGAACTAATAACTGTCCGTCCTCAGAGGGAAGATGATAAAGAGACTCTTGTCAGCCAATGCAGAGACACGCTCTGTGTTACAAAGTAAGTGGATAAAATCATGAACCTCATGTATTTTATGAAAAGGGAGGGATTGTCTTGCCCTGTGACATGGTTTTAATATAGCTTTACAATTTTGGCATGCCAATGCAGTACTCATTTAAATGTTTAGATTTTGGGGATCACACTTAAATTTTGTTCACTTTTAGTCCTGTGTTGTCTTATTATCACACTTCAATCTTCTGGAAATGCTGAGTTCTCTATGTTTGTAAAAGTAGAAATGCCAGGTGGTTTAGTGGAACTTAACAGAATTCTGGAATACTTGATTTCATTTTTTCCTTTGCTATTTGGCATTCTGTAGATAAGCCTGACCTTTTTCTGAATCTCTATGTAGAAGAAGGGGGAATTACCTAATTCATTGAGTTCTTTGCTTTTTAGGAATTGGCTATCTGCTGATACTAAGGAAGAACGTAACCTCTGGATGCAGAAGCTAAATCAAGTTCTTGTTGACCTTCGTATGTGGCAACCCGATGCTTGCTACAAACCAATTGGAAAGCTTTAACCACAGGAAGGAGAACATGAAGAAAATACCTATGCAAAAGGCCATGTGAACTAAAAAGGAAAAAAAAATAATAAAAATTGGTGGAAAGTAATCTGGATCATTTAGCTTTAAATTTGAGAGAGTACATACCTTTATTTAGGGCTGTTATGCAGTATTTTTGTCTCACTTTAAGGATTTTAAAACTTATTTCATAGCTTTTGAGTATAGTAGGAAGCAATTAGCTGTTTCTAAATGTGCTAAATATTTATATAACTTTTTGGATGTGTTTTTAGCTAAGTACATTCTCTTGAAAAAACTAAATTATTGCAGGAAATAGCACTTCAGGGCTCAGGGCCAGGGGGAAGCTAGTGAAAACACAAGCTTACTAGCTAACTCAGCTCCCTGAATGAGTAGTTCAGAGTTCTCTGAGAAGAAAGGTGCTGAAGCAGGAATTTTAATGTTGAGGGTTTTTTCATAATGATCAGGCATAGAAGTTCATAGTAAATTTTATTCTAAAGCATGCAATATAGGCATTTTTTGCTTGCACAGTATCCTTGTGGTCAGAACAGGAGATATTCACAATACTCATGCTTCTTCTGTTTTAAATATTTTTGTTGTTTCTCGTACAAACTGGTATGGATAAGTGTATGACATGTATGCTACGTCGTTTACAGGTGTGGAATTATGTATGCAGTATATTGCACTTTGATAGAAATGAAAGGTCTTGAATATTTTTGTTAGGACTGCTATGTTAAAAATAAATTTTAGCTTTAGGGTTGTGTATGTTAGTATTTCCTGGACCTCACAGTTTGTACAAGCTTGAATTCTACTACTCCATTTGAGGGCCAGAAATAGGTTGTAAAATAGCTTTTTCTGTAAGACTCTATAAAGCTGCTATCTACCAACTAACTAATACTCTGGCAGAAAGTATGGGTCTTCCTCCTGCCATAAATGTCTGTAATTGCATATAAAAACTGTACCACAGACCCATCATAAAATGCCAAAACTACTCAGTTAAAATCTGCTATTTTCATAGCTTTTCACTGTTCTTAGTGAAATACTATCTCATTACCCCACTGTTACAAATGCAATAGTGGAATACTTGTTTAGCTGTTGTATTTTCACGCTTGAAACACTAAATTCTGTTATCTTAAACTGCCACTTTTGTACTTTTGCTTTTAAATCTACTTTTCTTTTTTCCAAAGTCTTTAAATATTTCCAAATTATGTATTGAGATTTATTTTATCCTTTTAAAATAAAAAAATAAACTGCTATGTAACTACTTCTAATGTCATCTATGCGTTTGAGACACCTGTTTGTAGGTTAAAGAAGATAGACTCCACACAATGTCTGGGAAAGGATTCTATTCGGTGTATGTATCCTGAAATCTTTATTTGGGAAGATATTGCCTCAGGGGTACCTAGCATTGAGTTTTGCAATGGGAGACCAAATTATTGATGGGCAGTTACCATGAACTGGTTGGAATAATCCATCTGGATGTAGAGGCTGCTATAGACCAGCGGTTTGAGTGCAACAAGTAGAAATGGTTCTTTTCTCCTATGGTAGAGACTTGACAGCAGAGTAGCAGTGCAACATAAACAGGGGAAGAGTAAATTTAATCCATGGATACACGGTAGACCATCCACTAACCTTATTCTTCCACGAAGATGTTAATAAAAATCATTAGTTATGAACCGAGTCTACAAGCATAGATGTAAGTGGCATACTTTTCTTTAGGTTAAAAGGACTGTTAACCATTATAGAAACTAGTATTTGTTCATTGCCTAAGCTGAAAAATATTCTCAATGAGGAAATCTGTCACCTGTTACAGTTTATACAAGATGGAAAAGCTGGCCTTGATGGTGAGTTCCAAGCACAAGCTGCAAGTGATGGTTGCCTGTACTACTGCATGTGACATGAATGACACAGGCACGTGACAAGCTTAGCAAAAAGCCTCCAGTTACACTCTCGAACCATGCTGCTGTAAACCTTCTCCTGTCAGACTTCCCTGGTTCTTCTAGAGTTGAGCAGTGACATTTCCTCAGGAATGGGTGGCAGTGGTCTGTTTTCTGGGCATTACAAGGTAGGCACGAGGGAGCAAGGAAAATGCTGGTGTGAGGGGAGTAATTTTCTATGTTATTTTGGCTGCTGGTGCACTGAAGCCTTGATGAATGTTGAAAGCAGAAATACAAGAGCAATCGTTCTACTTCAATTTTTGCTCTTAACACTAGAAAGTGATTGTGCTCTTTCTTCTGTGTAGACCATGCAGGGCCTTTAGGGTTTTTATCTCTGTTTTTGCTAAAGTGGAAAGCCAAATACAGCTCTGGGATTTGAAAAGATTCAGATGGAAATGTCACTGAAGGCTGAGACCTGTCTGCTCTACAGGTTGGAACTTCTGTATTTAGTTGAGCCTTTTGGAAGAAGCCAGACCAATGCCATTCAAGTAGCTCCTGGTAGATACAGATGCAGTTCTTTATCTCAAAAATAAGTCAGATGACAAAGCATTAAGGTCATGTAAAATACAAATAGAATTACTAATAACACTTGTCATAATCAACCAATCTAAGCATCAAAACAGTTAAATTAAGGGAACAGAGTACAATTCATCATTTGCTGCTGCTTTAGATTAATTAAGCTTTGTCAGAATCAGCTATTTAAATATATGGTATTCAGTTACCACTGTCTGACGGTTGAAGATGTAGATCTTCAGCTGTTTAAATATTTTTTTTAAATAACAGAGATACAAACAGAGGCTTAACGACTCTCCTCTATATTTGCAAATAGTTACTGCCTTAGTTACAAATCCCATCTTTGCATCCAGCCTGATTTTAATGCTGAGCTGCAGAGTTTGCTGCTGAGGCGTGAGGGTGAGGTTTGTTCAGGACTCCTGCAGCCAAGGGCGAGCGCATTTCATGGAGTCCCTCAAGGACTGCATCAAGCACACAGCAGTAACACTGCTGGGGCAAACCTGAGAGCTTTGAGATCTGCCTTCGGAGGCTTCAGGTCTCTCTTGATTGAGAGGATGTTCTAATTTTGTAAGAAGGCTTTTTCCGTGGTTCACAATTTCATGATGTTTACTAATAAGAAATTCTACAAACGGAAAGCGCTTTGCTCTGGGCAATGAGTCTTTTTTAACTGAGGAAACTTCATTTTCACTAGCTTTTATAACTCCTAATTGACATTATTAAAACCTAACCTAAAATGAAACAGAGTGATTTGCAATGAGATTGCCTGAAAATTTGGCTTCTAAACACATGCTGTTTTCTTCCCCCTTTTTGATTGCTTCATTTCCTTATGGGTGTACAGGAAATTATCTGACACAGTTCCATGGGTATTGTCCTATTGTATTCCATCTATAGCAAAACCAGCGGTGGATGCACTTGATTTTTGTCCTGGTGGTGCTTTTAATGAAAGATAGGGAGGCTGGCTTTGCACACATACATTGAACACTATTCCCTCCGGCAGAGAGCTTTTGTACTGCAGGCAGGCAGGTTTCCTTTTCATGGATGTAACGCTTGATAGCAGAGGATGTGTGAGGAAGGATGGGTTCAAACTGTGTCTTGGGAGACAGTGGATATTTTGATAACACCTAAGTGCCTTGACTGAATTGGAGCATTATTAGTAAGTATACTTCAATTAAGGGATTTATTTCCTCTTGATTTCCTAGAACAGGTAACTAGAATATTTTTATAAATGTTAACAGTTGTCCCATAACAAATGGTGTTGCGCTGACTAAAAAAACAAACAGAGAAGATGATCTATAACATTTTCAAGTCCTTGTCTGCCTATTCACACTGCTGAGCAGATGCATCTTGTGCAGACACAGCCAGAGTGCTCAGGTCCGTTCACAGCCAGGCCACCTCATTCAGTTTGTCGAGCAGCCACAGGGCTGGGTCCCAGCTGACACAGCTTTATGCAGAGGACCCTGTCAGAACAAAAAGCAGACCAAGTACACCTGAACTTTGGCTAACCGATGAGTTCAGTCATGCCATGCTAGCACTTTCTGTTTACCATGGTTTTCCCTCCGTAATCAGTACAACTTCATGCAACCAGTAGGGCTGCTAGTAGAGCAGAGCTGTCTCTAATTTTGGTTGATTGGATGTTTTGTTGTAGTGGTAGTGAGCTCTTTCTCTTTTTTTTTTCTTTCTCCAGCAACATTGGGTTAGCTGGTGTAAAGACCACTTTTATTTCTCAATCTTCAACTCTACTTATGAAGCAGAGCAGCTAAGAGCTGCCTGTTACCTTTGGTGATTCCTGAGGGCATGCCTACATAACAAGCAGGAGAAAGCATCTTGTATTTGTTATGAAGCAGAAGAATGAAGATGTGTTAGAGCTTTAAAAAGTAAAATGTGTTTTAAAACACATCAAAGGCTGTCAGGTTACCAACTAGTTAATGGTGGGGAAGAGAAGGTGTGCTCAGGCTGACCTAACGCTGCAAGGCAAATCTAATTCCTAGTGCCTTGTTACTCCTGGTACACTTTAATAAGTAAATAGCAGCTAAATAATGCGCTAACAGCCAGGGCAATTACACATATTATAGTAACAAAATGAGCTGGGTGACCCCTGTCCTTTTGCGATCAGATTAGCTGTTAAAACAGTACAAATGGAAAGGCCAGAAATGGTGTTCTGTAAGGAAAACAATAAGGTTGGCTTTATGTTGAAAAAAATCTTCAGGATTTGCAAACTGGCACAGTAAGTGGTCTAGCTGGCAGGTATCCTTTGGATTTTATTTTTGAGGCTGCACAGGAAAACTTGCCTACTTGTGCAGGTGGATGATTTTGGAGCTCGAGATGCAATGCTGAAAAGAATGCAGTCGTGCTAACTTCAGCACTGTTGGCTCTTTGTGCTGCTATTTTGAAGAACAGAAAAGTTTGGCTCTGATAAATTGCTTCCTCTTTTTTTTCTTTCTGTTTTTTGGTCTCTAATAATTCTGTTTCCTGGAATGTACTCGGAAGCATCACCATAAGGCATGGCTTTGTCAAACTGGGAATTAATGTCCACCTTGATCTTTGAATATAGCTTCAATCTGATCATTGAATGGATTCTCCTTTCCAAGCACTTGAGGCCATTCGTGTAGTGCCTTCTGCCAGGTAACGCTTGTTCCCAGGGCTGCAGCAATCTGCAAACATCACAGATAATACTGTCAATTTCTTGTGTCTCTACAACATAGACATTTCATACCAGCACTTTGGTCTCCACCGGAAAGAAGACTCCTCTCTATATTCACATAGAATCATTAAAGTCATCTAGTCCAATAGTCAACCCAACCCCAATGGGTTCAGGAATGGTGACTCTACCACCTCCCTGGCAGTCTGTTCTAATACATTACCCAGTCTTTCTGTGAAAAAATGTTTACTAACACCTGAACTGAACCTCCCCTGCCATAACTTGAGGCCTTTTCCTCTCATCCTAGCACTGTTACCTGGGAGAAGAGGCTGATCCCCACTTTGCCACCATCTTCTTTCAGCAATAAAGCAATTAGCAGTAAAGTCTCCCCTGAGCCTCCTCTTCTCCAGACTAAACGTGATGGACTGTAACCTCAAAGAAAAGCTCAATCCAGCTCCTTGAACAGGGGAAAATCCATTTGAACAGTGAAAATAAAATAAAGATTAGGTATCTGCACTTCCCTGACCAGTGAGAAAACCAGATTTATCAACAAACGCTCATTTCCAATACAGTGAAAAGAAAGACATGACCTCTGAAAGTTTCTGTCTTAAGTTGTAAATTATTAAATTAAATATTTTTAGGATGCAATTTGCAAGCATAAAGTTCCACCTTCTATTAACAATGTGTTGTCTTTTGTCTTTGTGAATTCTTTTGTCAGTTACAGAAAAGTAGAGAGATGATAAATGCAGGCAGCCAGGTCTCCAACGGTTTCCTGACACCTATGAGGTCTGGGCAACAAACTTCTATTCAGAAGCCATAGGATCTGACTCTCCTAACAATTATGAAAGTTTTACAAAAGCACTGCTTGGATATAATGCACAAATCTCTTGCCAGTCCAAAGGAATTCAAGCTCTTGAGTTCCTCTGATACTTCTAATAACTATTCACTCTGATATCCTATAAGAAAACCCTAGGTAATGGGAAAAAGAGGTCTAATTATGTCCAGGTTCAAAACCAACTACCTCTGATTCTCTGAGTTCACAGAGACTTTTCCCAGGAGAGCTGCTGGAAGTGGTAAAATAGCTCTTCTCCTCGCTACCAGAACTGCTCTGCCTTTCATGGAGTGTTTGCCCTACAAGTTATTCACTAGAGAGAAATTGTTTCTACTGTATTGCTAGGGTAAAAAACATCAAGGGCAGGAAGAAGGGAAGGACGAGGCCGCCTGATTCGCCTTTAAACAAGTTTTCACACTTTGCTAAATGCTTTTTTTTTGTTTTAACTTCTGCAATTATATGGTAACATTACTTTCAACCCTAAAGTCCATGCTAACATTAACTGTGAGACTTAAACAGGGCTAAAAAAGCCATTCTGTTAAGGGCCAGGATGGGTTCACAGAATCAAAGTGTTTGAACTAAAGTTTCAACATTTGGGAACAGGCTGGAGCCTCTGGGGAAGTTTTATGCACTTCTTTGTAATGCTGTGCTTTTGAAGTAAGGATGGGCCTGGAGAAGCCAGGAGAAGAAAACTTTCTTTGACTCAGAGCTCGTGCACAAAGAGTCACACCTGTGGGATAGAAGCTCTTCGATTCCTGTTGGTTGTAACCTCATTAAGCAGGGATGTTGGGTAGGGGAGAGGGGTAGGGGAAATTGTGTGACGTGGTGTCTTTTGCTGGGGCAAATTCCTAAAGAAACCAAATAGTTCTTCTGGGACACCCTAAGCCTCAAGATGGCTGAGACCTGTCTGCCTCAGAGGGATCTGTCCCAGGATCCCAGGTGAGTCTCCAACTCACCTTCACAAGTCCCTAAGCCTTCCCTATGCTTAGTGATTTTGTTTGCTTTTGAAAGAAAAAACACTGTCTTTTCATGATGCACCCTCTGAAAAAGTATCACAGGAGCTGTGTCCTGCAGTGCTCAGGCTGCTGTTGACTGCAGTTGAAGGCACATATACTCAGAATGCCCTAAATGGTGCAGGTCTTGCTCAGACAACAGTTCGTGTGGTGCTGATGGTTTGGATAATTTACCCTGGATGAGCAGTGGGGCGTAGACAGAAGGCCTCACAATGAGAGAAATTGTAGGCCCTTTTTCAATCCCAAACATCTTGTGCTTTGAGATCAGCTACAACTCACGTGGTTTTTGTGATGATGATGATTTTCTGTGAGGCCGACAAACCCTAATCAGCCTTTAAAGCAAACACTGCTCATTCCTTGCGTAGCCCTGGGTGACCGTGACTGGGAGGTGGCTGTGCTGTGTTTCAGCAGCTTTTGGATGGTTTTTTTTTTTTCTGCACAAAGATGAGGATGGGAATCGCTTCTCAGCAAAGTGTAAATACAGAACTAATCAGATATGTGTTGTTTTAGCTTTTCCCTTTTTTTTTAATACTTTTTTTTTCCTTTTTCCTGGCCATAATGTGTTTTGCTCAGACTTAAAGAAAGAAAAAAAGGGAAAATCTAATCACAGTCAAGCTGTGCTTTCCTGCCTGTACATAACTATTAAGATTCTTCCAAGCATCTCAGTTTACAGTTTGTGATGCTCAGGGCTTTCACATTCTCTGTGGTAACTTCATAAAAGCAAGAAATGAAGCAGTTTGTACAGGATCCTGTTGAAATGCATGGCTGTTCCATACAAACAAAGCGATCAGCTGTTTCGGAGAGAAGGAACGTCCTTGAAACCATCTGGCACTCAGGATGGTTTGCAGTGAGATTTGTAGAATGGAAGAGATGCTGAAAAACTCCCTGGGCTCCCCCTGTAGTCAGTGGGAAGAGAAAGTCGGATTTCTTCACAAGGGCAACTGAGCAGGACCTGAGGGAGCACTGTCTCAGAGATTATTCTGGAGGGATCTTAAGAGGACTGAGTTACGTGCCTTGATTTTAGGTGTTAAACGGTGTGATTTTTATCCACTTACAGCTTGGTCTGTGGGTTTTGGTTGAAAAAGAAATAAAAGATGCAAAATCTGCAGAGCACAACTTCAGCTTTGAAACCTGAGATAGAGGATTATGCCAAGAATGTGTATTCACAATCTTCAACTTTGCAGCTTAATGAAAACACACAGGAAAATGCCCTTCGTCCCCCAGGAACACTTTCACAGGACACAATTCTTGGCTGGGCTAAACAAATGAGTGCTCGGTGTTTTTCCCTTCTTTTAAGGGTTTTTAAGAACCAATTACTCTCTATGGACACTATTTAATTGAAGTGTCCTAACCTAGCCTTTTTCAATGCATGAGAAAACAGAGTAGCTCTGACGGGACATACATATCATTGTCTTTTTTTCTTTTTTTTTTTCCCTCTTCCTTCTCTTTGCAGTGATTTGTTTGTGGCTTTTGGAAAGATGCAATTCTCTTCCACTCACTTCCTGTATAGTTGGACCGATGCTCTATCAGATATACCTGGTTACACCACTGAGTTATGGTTTTCTGTCATTAATGAGATATAGCAGATAAGGGGCACGTGAAACTCGGGGGCAGAGCTCAGACTTCTCCTGCCCAAAGGACTTTCACTACCACTGGGGATCAATCATGGCGTCCCTCGAGCAACAGCTAAAACGCACACGCGTTTCTCAGAGTGCTGCTCACTTCAAATATTTGTGAATATTTCTCAAATGCTTTGAGATCTGCTTTGAGAAAAATGTAGCAAAACTGTCCAGGCAAGGACTTATTTGTCATATTTATTTGCTGAGCTGTACACAATGAGTGAGGAATTGCTGCAGAGATGGGAGGTAAGAGACCTCAATCCCTTGGCAAGCCGCAGGGTATCAACTCTCTTGTGCTAGGCAGCATTAAGTGGTGTTAAAATTGTACCTGGCCAGAGGCTGGTATGAAGTCAAACCTTAAATAAAACTTGTATGAGGAGTGAGTGAGTTGTTTGTCATCTCTCTCAAGCTTACTCTTAAAAACCATGCTGTGCTCAAACTTCCCCTGCTTTGTACTGTGAGAGCTGTTCGTTCAGAGCAGGGTGCTGTGTCTCAGCCCAAATAATGCTGTGTTGATAACAGGCTTGTGTATAATAGCAGGAGAAAGAAAAATGGATTTAAAGTGGTGGATGTTTGGATAAGGCTAATTAATAAATCCTAGAAGGGAAATAACTCACTTGAAGTGCAGTGTATCTACAGCTGGCACCTTGACTGTACGGGAAAACGTACCTATAAAAGCATTAATGTCATCCTCACAGCAGGAGAGGGAGAATGTAATGTAATGACTGTAGGATGCTGGGCCTGGGGGAAGAAAATACGGCAGCAGTTGGATGTGTGTAGGCTTGCAGCTGCCCTTCTATGCCCTTCTGTCATTTTCTTCTGGCTTAGGAAGGTTCCCTTCAAGGCAAATGCTTGCTGGGCTCCATGCTGTGCCGTGTTGCAGGATGTAAGCAAGAGCGTGTTGGAAAGGCTGTGACCTGGAGAGCCTGGCTCCTGTGGTGGTCTCTTGCTGGTGGCCACGTACACTTTCAGCTTAAGGTGTAAAGCAGCCACAAATAGCTTATCTGCTCACCTCCAGACTCTCTCAATGCTCAGTTTCCCCAGATGGAATGGTTGGAAACGGGGTTGATTTCATAGCTGTTTTCACACCCGTTTCATTTGCCAAGTTTTCTCTAATTGCTTCCTTTCAAAAAGCCTGCAGCAAAAAATCTAGGCACACTTTCCCCATGTCCTCAGGCTGCAAACTTGTATCTCCCTGCAGCTATCTTGTGGCAGCTCCTGGTAGCCAAGCAGGCATTATTGCCCATGTGAAAGAGTCCCTTTGGGAACAGGAAGATTTTGTAGCATGGCAAGGCTGAGCTAGAGACCATTTTGCTTCACCTGATCATCACAGATGTAAAGGATATCAAGGAAAACACTTATTTTGGCTTTGGATTTCCCCATGCAGCTCTCCACTGGCTAAAGAGACAGTGAGTGGGGAAGCTGTTGAAATGCAGCTTGGAATGCACTTCTTGGAAAGTGTGCTCAATGAAATACTCCTCCAGTCTTTCCTAGGAGTTCTTTTCCATTAGCATTGCATTGGGTTAATTGGTGGTGGTGTGGGAGTGAACATATGCGGAGTGTTGTCTTCCATCATAAACCCCCCTCCTAAATTCTTTTGAGCATGGGGAACAGCTATGTGGTATTGTCATTTGTGGGGCAGTCACACAGTTTTACGCAGGGTGGTATTGGGAAGATGGGACACTCTTTTGCTTCACTTTTCGAATTTCAAGTATGTATTTGTTTCCAAATACGTGTGGGTCTGAAACCTGAAGCTATAGAGAAAGAATTGCTTTGTTGTAGTTGATCACAGGATTTAAGAGCTGATTGCTCTGAAAAACATGGTACAGGTTCAGAAAGGAGTACTCCAAAAGCAAACATGATGGAAACTAGGCAAACCTAGCACAAGAGCAGTGAGCCCAAGCATGGGGTTACAGCTGAGCTGCTGTTTCTCCTCTCCTTTCATCCACTTCCGACAGCAAATCTTCCCTTGCCACCCCTCCTTGGAGGCAAAGAAATGGGGAAAGAAGTTCTTCACAATACATAGCCATAGAGCATAAACCAATTTACATGTATAGCTTCAAAATGAACGCTTTGATCTGGGATACGCTAGGGGGATCTGTGGCCTTGGAGGATGAGGATGTGGGATACAGGGGGGGATACAGGGGCGTAAAACATGGACGAGGAGCCTGGGAAATGGACAAGGGCATGGGAAACAGGCATGCACAGGCAGGGCCAACATCATGGTCATGGTTAGGGGCAGGGACTGAATCAGCATCTCTTATAAAAGAGAAATCCCGCAGTCCCCCATCCCCTCTGTAGGACAACCAGACACCGCAGACAGACAGTGGCATCCCACTCTCCACACCACTCCCTGCCATCACCTCAGGATTTTACCTGGCTGGGGTGGAAGCCATCCACTGGCTCGATCAGCTGCCAGGGCTCACCGCCCATCCTGTGCCACTCTTCAGCTGCTGCAGAGCACAAAAGAGGAGGGGTTACTGCACAGCACTGAGATAGGACCCCCCATCCTCCTCCAAATGCCCACAGTACTTTTAAGTTCACAGCAACGCTGAGTGAAGATTATGGTAATTTCTGTAAAGTTGTCAGAGCCATTACTGCATACAATCTCCATCTCCTTGGGGCAGTATTTAAGATTTTATTGTTGTTTTTTAAAATCTGAAATATTTAAGCAAGGAAGTGCTTTGAATGTAAATGATTGTAAAACAACTCCCTTTCCCTCCAATAAGACAGTGCTGTAGTGAGTAAAGCTGTACATTATTTAATACTGATTCAATACTTTAGTATTTTTCACTTTAGTTGCAGCTTCAGCAGAGCAGGAAATATATATATGAAAGGAAAAGCTAAAGAAAACAGGGCTTTTTAGAGAAAGAGATGGTAACACATTATTCACAGGGGCTGATGTCTGCAGGAACGGAATGTCACTTTCAGTTACATTTCTTCCGAGTGGCCTTTTTCAACTCCAACAAAATAACCTTTTGAATTACATAAGCACAACAGTCAATGCAAATGATGCTCTGCTGTGAGCCCCAGAGCCATTAGAGAAGCAAAAAGCTTGCCTTCTTCAAAAGGGCTGTAGCGATCAAACACGGGACCAGCGGATGCAACATTAACAGACTGTCGATTCGATAATTTCTTTTAGAATGACAGATTAAGAATTCCTAATAGCATGATGTGGGCATCCTGTGAGGAGAAAAGTATTCTCCTTTCAACTGCTACAGTTTTGACCTAGAATTACCACCATGGACTCCGGCTGTTGTGGCAAGAAGCGATGCCCAGATCCTCATACTGGACTTGAACTCATAGATTGGCAGCATTCCTGCTTTAACTACAGAAATGTAATTGTGATGCTTTATTCAACATCAAAAATTGACTTGCTTTGAAGAACAGGGCTCAGAGGTTTATTTCAAAACTGTAGTATGTTGGGCATAATGAAACATTCATCTTATGTCACAGCAGGGAGTGGGTTCACACACAACACACGTGGTGTGAGCTTGGCCAGCCCACTATAGATAATTTCTTACGTCGGGTATGAGGTTGTGTATTGTGTTGTATTTTAGACTCCCAGCGCCAGAAACAGCAGGTAAGTAAGGTGAACAAAATTTCTGGCAACAAAGGTCAGTTTAGTCTATTATTATACTTGATCCTAGAGCTGTTCTTAGACAAATAGATAACAACTGAGAGCATCCAGAGATTGCCCTAAAAGTGCTTATTTCCTAGGCTAAGCTAGGCCAGAGCTTGCTCACATCCACACCAGGAGAAGTCAAAATCAGCCTGTGTTACTGCACCATTTCTTTACATAGCCACTAAGTTCTTAAGCCAAAGGCAACATCTCAACTCGAATGCCCACCTAAATTTCAAATAAATGCTCTATACCCAAGAAGGCTCCATCCAAGAAAGCTGGGAGCGGTTGTGTAGATATCAGCACATCCCGCCTAGAACTACTGTCCTCATCACAGCACTGCAACCACTGCTAAATATTTGATGTCTGGGGAGTCTAGGGGAGGATCTGCACTTGCTTCAGGAGGAGAGCAGAAAGTAGGTCAGCAGCCTCAGCTCGCTTCTGAGCGCATCCACGAGCTGACAGCTTTACTGATGGAAGCGCACATCGCCGGCTCCAGGGCTGCAGGAAACTTTGCAGGGTGTTTGTCAGTGATGGGGTTTGTATGTGCGTATGTGTTCATTTGCCTCGTTTATTTAATGCGGTGTAATCAAGAACAGCAAATTATATCGAGTGTTTCTTTTTGTGAAAGCAAATAAATTACCTAAAGTTAGCAATTCAACTTATTAAAGTGATTTGCCTACCCAGCAGGTAGTTTGTTTCAAATCCCAACGTCCTCTTAAATATTAATTAGCAAACACTTGGCCACCTTGAAACTCTTTGCTACGATATCTAGCTTGACAATGGGGTCGGCATCTCTGAGTTTCAGTTTTGGATGGAAAAAAAATCCCATCCTAAGCTTTACCTCCTCCTCTGTGTGCTCTGCATGAGAGCCAGCCCGGTTCCCACAACTGGGTCACGGAGAATAAAATACATTGGTGAGTTTGATGGGTTTTGGCTCCGGCTGAGACTTTTGCAATAGTCCTCAGCGCCTCAGCAGCTTTGTGCTACTGAGGATGGGCAGACACTGATGGGGAGAGGTGTTGGAGATGTACACTTTGAAGTATTGCCAGCTGCTTCTGTCCCTTCATGGCTCTTCTAGCTGTCTACGTTCTGAGATTTAAAATGTCATAAAAAAAAAAAAAAAAAAAAGGAACATATGGTCCTCAGGCATAATTTTTCAAGCAGGACCTCTTGATGAATACGAAAATAAGGGAATGCAGATCAGATTTTTTATTTAATTATTATGTACTGTATATAGAATCTAAAAGTCCATGAGGAGGCTCCAAGATGGCCAAACTGGAGCTCCTGCCCTGTGGGCTGAGGGATGGGGACAGTCACCCTGGGGAAGAGGTGGCTATGGAGTGTATGGCAATGACCCCATTGCTGCAGGGAGGTGACAAACCTGTTTCTACCACTGATTTGTCAGGAGTGCTTCTGCTTTCCCTGTGATATGTGGTTCTGTAAGTTCTGTTTGTACAATGTCAGCAGCAGAAGAAAGTGATTTAGGGAATGTGCTGACATAGTGCCACTTAAGATCACATAAGCGTGAGTGTTGCAAGACCCTCAAGTCAGTGTGGAGTGGTATTTTGGTGCAGAAGAAAACACAGGAGAGAAGTTAGTTCCTACTGAGGGAGATGCTTTTGGAAGCACTGAGCTAAGGGAGGGTGGCTGCATTTCTCAGGGAGGAAAACTGATTGAGAAAACCTGCCCTTAGTACAGAGCTAACACATTGGGATGGGTTAGCATCCTGGCATGGGGTTTGAGCACCACTTGAGAGAGAGGAGGGAAAAGCCACTTACTTTGTTTCAGTGGGAAATCCATGTAGAAAACATCAAAGTTGGCAAACTTCTGAGTTCTGGTGATTTCTTTCAGGACATTGGAAAGTTGTGAGGCTCTCTGCAAAAATCAGGCAACGTAGTGACAACTCACAATGCACTATGCCATTGCAGATTGCACCAACTCAGATAATAAGGCTAACACAACACATAGCTATTTTACCAGAAATTTCTTTTAGCAGTGGCCCTGCTCCTGTAAAATTAGTCAGGCCCTCTCATTTCAGGGGCCTTTTGATGAGTAGCAACCCAGTTCCTCTTAAAGAAGACTCCCTGGGCAAGAGGGTGGACCTGCACATCAAACTCAGAGGTATCATTTCTCCTTACCTCTGAGGTCAGGTTCCTGAGGGTCTCATTGGCAGTCAGCCAGCCGCTGCAGGGGCTCACCTGGGTGGAGAGGGGAGGCAGGGGGTCAGTGGCAAGCAGATGAGAGGAGAGAGCAGGGATGCTACTAAGGAAGACCTTACCTGAAGGCAGTTGAGGAAAGTGTACAGTTGGCTGTAGGTGACATCTCTGTTCAGTTGCCCTGCAAGACACAGAGAGGGAAGTTCTGCATGCCCAATGGCCACAGGTACTGCCATGAGTTTGCTTTGTAGCTCCATGCATCCCCAGATTTTGTCATTGCTGTTCCAGGAACTGCAGAGTATGATAGCACCCAAATGAATGGGAGCAACATGGCACAGATGTGACTCCTTCTCTCACCTTACAGCCAGGAAACAACAGCAGGAGAGTTCAAATATCAAGGGCTGGTGGGTCCCAGACCCACACAGTCCCAAATGCCAGATCCTGACATGGGCTTCTGGGGGGTCTTGGGTGCAAATGGCTGCTGCAGCCGATGGGTTTGGTCTACACAAGCCCAGGTGGGTATGTTGTCAGAAAGCCAGGATGACGGCTGGCGGAGCCTGATAGGCTGCCAAGCAGGGAAACCTCCTCACAACCTGTCAGAAGATCTGCCAGAAGTGATGTCTTGCTGCAAAACATGTCGCTGAGGATTAATTGGTTCCCTCTGAGGTGATTGAAGCCCTCTGAAAAATTGCCAACTGGCCCTATGGCTAATCGCTCCTGGTTTGCCTTGCGCCAAAAATGCTACGTGTTATCTCTGGTAATTAGACACCCAGTAGAGGAATGGCCCCTGTGATAAACATGTACTCAAGCAAAGAAGTGCATTTGTGTGACTGAAGAGTTATTATCTCCTCCTGAGCCAGAAGGAATGGGGGTTTCCTTTCTTTTTTTTTCCCCTTATGTTTTCACTTGATAGTAGTACAGTGCTAATTTGAGAAAAGGTGATGATTACAGAATCACAGAATCACGGGGGTTGGAAGGGGCTTCAAGAGATCGTCAAGTCCAACCCCCTTGCTAAAGCAGGTTCCCTATAATAGGTTGTACAGGCAGGTGTCCAGCCAGGTTTTGAATATCTCCATAGAAGGAGTCTCCACAACCTCTCTGGGCAGCCTGTTCCAGTGCTCCATCACTCTTAACATAAAGTTCTTCCACATGTTTGTATGGAACTTCCTATGTTCATGTTTATTACTCCTCGTCCTATCACTACACACCACCAAGAAGAGCTTGGCTTCATCCATTTGCCTCCCACCTCCATTTAGATGTTTATAAACATTAATCAGATTTCCCTCTTAGTCTTCTTTTCCCCAGGTAACAGATCCAGGTTACTCAGTGTTTCCTCACAGGGGAAATGCTCCAGGCATCTTTGCGGACCTTCACTGTACTCCTTTTAGGAGATTCCTGGTTTTTTTTGAACTGGAAAGCCCAGAACTGGACACAGTAGTCTGAATGTGGCCTCACCTGGGTGGAGTAGAAGGGGAGGATCATATAAGAACAACAGAAATGGAGACTTCAGACTTCCTGAGAAAAGGAATGCACTTTTGAGGGGCAAAATGACCTGACAGTGTATCAAGCAGAAACGGGTCCTATGGGTAATGACAAAACTTGGGGAAATCAAAGCCTCCTGAAAGCTCAAATAGCAAAAATCATTTGAAGATATAATCTACCATCTTAATGAAGTGATTTACCTTCTCTCCCTTTACTGATGAAGACTAATATGGCAACAACTTCTTACTTATTCAGATACAGTGAAGATTTCTTTACCCAAAGATCAGAAGGAACATAATTTTGGCCTGGTTCCTCCACAGTTCCTCATACCTACACTTGAAGGGAGAACACTAGACACACTTTTACTACATGCAAAAAATGTCATGGTTTTATGATTTTTGTTATTGGCATTTCGATAAAAACTTTCTTTGCTACCTGGATGAAGTATTTTGTGTTTTTTCTTTATTGACTGTGGGATAATAAGAACAAACATTATCTTGAGATACCTTAGGGCAACTTTAGTCTGAGAGAAAGCCTCAAAACATGCCTATACGGTGTGAAGCTTCAGTCGTCACACCTACGTGCAGAATAGGAGGTGGCAGTCACCCAAGTGTTTGTGGAAAATTTATTTCTCTAGTATCTACTCAATCTTTTGTAACTCCTTGGCTTAATCCTGCCCTGGTCCATACCTAGTTTTACCAAGACATCCATCAGTCAGAGAGTGGAGGTGTTCACCACCTTGTTTCCACCTCCACATTTTGTATTGAGCATGGTTTGGGGCTGAGTGGGTTTGGGCATCCTATGTTTAGGGATCTGCCCTCTAGATGCTCTATTCCATGCTGGGGGTGACTATCCAACTGCACAGGCAATTTCATATTTTCCAGATCTCCACTACTTAGGTTTGCTTGAAATATGCCAATAGACTCACAAATCACCCAGGGGGAGAAGGAAACATGAGTGAGTGATAACCAAGAGGACCCCACAACATCTCATATTTACCCAGAGGATGATATCTGTTGTGTAGGTTATCCCAGAGAAAGCGTCCATCCACCAAGCCTGTCAGAATCACGTGGCTGCTGTTTGGAAGCCGGGAGTCCAGGTATCTCAGAGCTTGCATGACGTTGGAGAACATTTCTTTGGGGGTGGTCATGTGAGCCAGCGTGTCCTGGTTCCTGCAGAAGAGTGTGCAAACAGGGCATTGTGTCAGGCAATGCTGGGCCTACAAACGGGCACGTGCAATAGCAGCATATTAGGTTAGCTAAATAAAACCTTACAGAAATGATGCTATGCTCTTTAGACTCTCGTTGTTATTGCCATAATAATGAGCAGTGCAGAATTTCACTGTAACAAACAAAAGCCTTCTCACAGTTAAAAAAACACAGGCGGGTGTGCAGCCTTGTTTTGTGGAGTGACCTCTGAAGTTGAAATAAATTCCAACTTACATAAGAAAAACAAACAAGCCAAACTCCCCCAGACTTCCTAGAGAAAACTGCTCTTGTTATATTAATAAAAACAACCACTTCATTATATAAAGAGCACTCGCCTGATCTCTCCCGAGTGCTATTGCCTCATATCAACAGGTGGATGGAGGTGTCTCCAGGCAGGTAATCTCCCAAGGGCTGGGGAGATGATGCTGGTCCTGTTGTGAAAATGCAACTCGGCTTGACCAAAGCTTTCAGAAAGAAAGGCCTTTTCCTGGAATCCTTTATCTGAAGAGCACCCCTAAGTCTTCCATGTGGTACAGGGGCTTGGAGACCTTCCCTGTCAAAGTCCATGAGCCCCATATAGCTAATGTACGGCTTCCCCATGAGTACGAGCAGGGCAAGCTCAAGATGGGGATGACTAAGCTGCTGGAAAATCAGGCAGGATTGCTTGCTGGTGAGTGCCCTGCAAAAGCAGAAGCCTCTACAACCTTTGGTGTTTTGCTTTGAGGCACTAGAAACGATTGCACTGCAGGGAGGACTGAGTCCTATGTGGCAGTTGCCATGCTCTTCCATTAAGGATCTGGGATTCTTTGCCAGTCTAAATTTTGCCTGCAAGATAGTAATTAGACAAATTTCCTGGGCCTAGATGTTGATCTTAGTGCAGTACGTGCTTCTGCAGTGCCTGAGAATTTCTGGTTAGAGAGAAGTGAAAAACAGCTTTAAGATTCAGATTCGCTTTTGTGACAGCCACCCAAACAAAGTGCTTTTGAGATAAGGCTGTAGTTCTGCCCTTAAATTATTTCGTTTTCACCTGCAGGTATTGCAGAACTTGATTTCAAAATACTGCACTGACGTAGGATCACTATGGTAAGCAAATACAGCAGGGGGAGATAAAATATGACATTCATAGCTCCACGTTCTCTTGTCATTCCCCATTGAAGCCACACAGGTGTTTCCATGCATTTCTTTACATTTCTTCTCTGTGTCAGGCTTTGAAATTAAAACCTCTGGAACCTCTGGAAGCTGGTATCATTCCAGCTTGTAGCAAGTGGCATTAATGACAGGATGCCTGGCTGCTTGCATTGGATCAGACTATTTTAGGGAAAGCTCCCTGCTTTCCTACAGTGCACAAATGCACAATGGATGGACACATGCAGCTTGTGGATGTCTCAACACCATGGGTACCACATAGAGACAGCCTCATGCAAACTAGACAATGCTTTTCCAGCTCTTCTTTACCATGTTTGGCCATTGTCACCCTTGTGTTTGCTGTAGAAGTTGTAATTTCAAAGCTGGGAAAGAGAGGCTGGAGGAGGTTGCCTTGCCCCACGTGCAATCAAAAGGTGCAGTGATGGCATGGTGTCTGCAATGGGTGGTGCTCGTTTTTGTCAGAGTGTGGAGGCTACTGGGAGCGTACACCACACACTCAGTTTCATTATCTTCCTCCTCTACAAGAATCCATGTAACTCGTTGCCCTGCCCTTCACATGAACAAGGGCATTTTAACCACATTTTGGCTAAGAACTGTGTCTCCAGTATGCTCAGCAGATGACTCTCCCGTCTGAAGCTAAAATACAGGCTATGGCCAGAAAGACAATATTACTGCTCTTCAAAGATGTCCTGAACTGGTTTTCATTTGTCTAGTTTGTGGCTTAGAGCCAGGCATTCTGGATGCTGCGCATCCTCTTTGGGCATTATCAGATCATAGAGTGACCAGATGACAAAAAAATCCTGCTGTGTTCCCCATCCCGTTCAGTGGAAGAGTGCTATTTCCCATACCAGCTGCAGTATTTCCTTTACTGGAGTCACAGGGATCAACGCAGACAACATCTCTTTTGATGCTATGGACGTTGTGGAGGAAAACAGACAGCAAAGAGAGTCAGAGCAGACAAAAGTGTCTCTGGCAGGTAAATGGGCACCATGACAAAGCAGTAACAAACGCTGTTTTGTAAAGTACAAATGGTATTAAAGTTGAAATCATTTGAACTTGTGGAGAGCTTCTTTTTTTTCCTTCAGGCAAGAATAGAAAGCTGTGTTAGGGGCAGGAGAAGTGAGAGGATTAACCTGCAGAATGAGGACTAAATCACAGGGAAAAGCAGTGACTGTAGCAAAATATCAGAATTGGAATGCATGCTCAGCAGAGCCTGGGCCAAGCCTGGGAGAAGACACATCAAAATAGCTCCTGGGCACTGTAGGGGCAGAGAGAGTCCTGCCTGGTTCTTGTCCATCTCTGTCCGGAGCATAGCACCCAACATGCAAAGTTCTTACCCAAGCATGTGCTGTTAAGCAAAGCTTAAGACCTACTGAAATGGGAATGTGTTAATGACAGCCTTTATAATAGTTCCAGCTTTGTTATATAGCCTGCAGGTGAGCCCTCAAAAGCATTGGAAGGGGACTTAACCCATATGTGCATCACAGAATCACAGAATCACAGGATGGCCTGGGTTGAAAAGGACCACAGTTATCACCTAGTTTCAACCCCCTGCAATGTGCAGGGTCGCCAACCAGCAGCCCAGGCTGCCAAGAGCCACATCCAGCCTGGCCTTGAATGCCTCCAGGGATGGGGCATCCACAGCCTCCTTGGGCAACCTGTTCCAATGCCTCACCACCAGTTTGGATGAGAAACTTCCTCCTAATATCTAACCTAAACCTCCCCTGTCTCAGTTTAAAACCATTCCTCCTTGTTCTGTCACCATCCACCCTCACAAACAGCTGTTCCCCTCCTGTTCATACGCTCCCTTCAAGTACTGGAAGGCCACAATGAGCTCTCCCTGGAGCCTTCTCTTCTCCAAGCTAAACAAGCCCTGTTCCCTCAACCCTTCCTCATAGCAGAGGTGCTCCAGCCCTATGATCATCTTAGTGCCCTCCTCTGGACCCACTCCATGAGCTCCTTCCTTTGTGTCCTTCCTGTGCTGGGGGCTCCACTCTGTACTGGGTGACAGAGAAGAGCATGGGAACGCTGTCACCTTGGGAGGTGGAAGGGGGAAAATCCCAGACTTGTTCTGGAGGTATTAGGGAGGGCTCCCCTGGGAAGGTGACAATCATATATTAAAACATGTGTTTGAAAGTATCAGCCTAAATCAGATTCATTTCTTTGGCTGTTGTGGTTTCAGCTGAGTTAATTTTCAGTGCTGTGTTTTGGACTTAAATGAGAATTATGTTGATAACACAGCAATGTTTCAGTTGTTGCTGAGCAGCACTGCACATGGCCAAGGATGTTTCAGCTTTTCATGCTGGGAGGGGACAGTTTAGAGCAGCTGACCTAAACTAGCCAAATGGCTGGCCAATACAGCATCACTTCATGCTCAGAAATAAAAGTAGGGTTTGGGGAGCAGGTGCTGCTTGGAGAGATTGGCTGGGCATCAGTCAGCAGGTGGTGAGGAATTGTTTTGGGCATCACCTGTGTTGTGCATTCTTTTTGTTGTTACTGGGGTTTTTTGTCAGTTTTTCCTTCCCTTCCCACTCTTGCTTATTAAACCATCCTATCACAATCCAGTGAATTCTTGCACCTCCCAGTTCTCTCTGCCATACCAGTGCAGTGGGGAGCGAGTGAACAGCTGTGTGGTGCTTAGCTGCCTGCCAGGTCAAACTGTGAGACTAGCTTAAGAGAAAATCTGAAGATCCATCATGGTGAAAATAACGTTAGATAGACAGAGTGCCCTTTCAGGCCACTTGCAAAAACAAAGCTGGGGTGTGGGTGTGCTGTGCATTGGCCTGCTTGCAAGGTGTGAACTTTCTGGGCTGTAGTTTTGTCACTAAGGGAGGAAGAGAAGTATCAAAACAATGACCTCTGGGCAACTGTGTGAGCGTTCATAATGGGTAGTGCCAGAATCGTTAGTTTGGAAGGCTTCAGTTCATTCTCCTGCTGAGCCTGTGATGTGAGCAAAGCCAGAAAGAAAAAAAAGCCATCAGGAGAGCACAACAAAGCCTGCAGGCAGTGTGCAGCACAGGCAGCATGGAAATCGACCTTGACAGGAGACCATATTGTGGTTCTTCAAAAAAAGGTAGGCCTGGCTCACTACCCCATCTGGCGGGAGAAGGCATACTGGGCAAAATGGATACAGGTGCTCATAAAGGCTATTCTTTTTCTTCCTGTTGCTGTAACACTTCATTTCAATTTGCTACGTAAGAAATATTCAACTTCAAGCATGCCTTTGGTCACTTTATCACTGACTTGTAAAAGACAGACAGAAGAGCTCTAAATAAGGGCTGGTAGGCTGCAACAATGGATGCAGATAAGGTGATAACCAGTATTTTCCGCAGAAAAATAAGAATGAAGCAAAGACCAAGCATCAATAGCAAAGCAAACACCTCTGAGGGGAAGCTTAAAGCAAAGAGAATAAAATGTCCAAGCAGCAAGAAGTAGTCTACAGAACCAAATTTATGGCCATATAAAAGCAAGTTTGATTTCCACCTTACCCATTGCAGACATCATTCCCAATCGTAGCATAGATAACTATGGCTGGATTGTCCAACAGTTGGTTTCTGGCCAAGCTGAAAGGTAAATCAGCAGAATATTAGTGGGAAATACATCCTCAGTGCCTGAATCTCATGCTGTATGAGTTCATGTTTGGAAGTAGTTTGTTCAGATTTTGCCAATGCTCAGATGACTCTACTTCTAGGGTTTTTTTTTTTCCCTTTTGCCCCTTACGGATTTTACTCTTTCACTGCCCTTCTTGCTGGCTTTGTATCTCTGTACTATTCAGAAGCCAAATCAAGTAGTTTCATTTCAGGGCAAAGACATAAATCAAGCTGTGAAGTTTTTAATTAGAGATGGGACAAGACTGTATGTGTGGCTGACAACTACATTTATGGATAGGATTGAGCACAATATCAAATTAGGATGTGCTTGAAGTTTAGCACTAGAGAGGAATCATTCATTAATGTTTGCTTTTTGTTTTTTTTCTGCAGGGGAGAAATGTAAATCTTTTAGGAGTGAACTGCATCAGCATACAGAAGGCTAACCCTAACCCTAAACCAAACCCAACCATTCCGTGGCCATCAAATCCATCTGAAAAGGAATGATTCTTCCTCTCACTGTCTGTAGCTACTCAGTTATATCCATACAGGGATAATACTCCAGGCATGCCCACGTCCATCACATTGCTACTAATTCAGGAGCAATGTGGTCAGTGAGACCTATTGAATAGATATTAGGAAAAGCTCAACCTTTTCCTTAAATCCATGGAAATGCCCCACTGCCTTAAGATCAAGGTCTTGGAGTTGGTGACATCCACATTTTAAGAGTTTTTCCTCTCTTAATAAATGTTGGAACCATAGAGGAAAGAGACAGCACTTCAGAGCACAGTGGCCTGGTGAAATTGTGCTTCTCAAGGCACTTGTGGATTATGCATTCACTGCACAGCCCTGCTGCTTCCATCTGAGAGTGTAGGACCCCCCACGCACCTCTGTACCTGCAGTCTGCATTCAGAATCCCATCAAACACTCACCTTTTTATTAAACCGAGGAGATTTCGTGAAGAACCACCTGGTCCCATGCAGTGGGAATAAGAGGAACAGTAAAAATATCATTACAGGGAAAAATAAAGGGAAAAGCAAAACCCATTTCACTGCACGTTGCTAAGAATGCAGGAGTATTAAAAGTAAAATGGGAGCAGCAAGTACCTCTGTAACCTTCTTGTGTGCCAGCATTGGAAATAAAGCTGCATCCAGTACCTGCTGACTCTCACCTGAGTTCACACATCAGACTGTAGAAAGTCAGATATTTACAAGTTTTGGGTTGCTTGGATCTGGCTTTTAATCTAGATCTGGCAGCTTCCTCCCATCTGTTGAGCATAGTAGTCTCTTGTAAACCAGCCAACCTGACTTGCCAACAGTTGATCTACTTTTAACTTTTCCTATAAACTGCAAGAGGAACTGTTCTCACTCTCCTAAATGTCTCACAGCTATGTCACGTTGGGAGTGATTCAGGTCCTAAACATAGGCACCAAGAGCCATTTTTGACATCCCAGGGTACCCAGGACGCCTGCAGCAGGATTGGCAGATACAACACAGGATGCCTGTGAGATTGTGCACTTCTGGAGAGGCAGCTGGTGGTGGGAAAGATTCTGTAAAGACTCTCTGCTTTGCTACAGCACTAGGCACCAACGCTGGGGTGTTTGCATCGCTCCTGCCACTAGTAGCAGACTTACGAAAAATAGTATTAGGCCAGCTGCAATGCTCCATAAAAGCTCTGCATTTCATTAGCAATTCACCAAAATGGCTGGGTGCAACGTTTTCCTCCTCCGGGAAAAGAACTAGCTAAACCTAAGCATCTGTAAAGGTCTGCTGCATTTCATTTATGCCTTGAATAAGAAAAGCATTTCCCAATCAAGAGAGCTTTTATGCATAAAACTTTCTAGCGGGCCTTGCTAGAAAATGTACACATCCCAGCTGTCCACAGCACGCAAATCAAACTCCATCACCTGCAGAGCAGGAGTGGCAGCAAAAAAGCAGCCAGGAGAAGCATGGTGCTTTGTTCAGGATTGGACCAAGACTGTGACAGCAAGCAGCTCACCCACCGCATGATTCAGGAACATGAACTTCAGAAGAGGAGGCCCTGTGCATTGTACTTGCTTTTATTTTGTCGTATTTTCACTTTCTCTCCTCTTTTCTCCCTCTTCTTTTATTACACTCCGCTCAGCTCCTCCCTGCTCTCTCCTTTTTTCTGCATAGTGCCTTGAAGCTTGCTTTGAGGAGCAAATCCGGTCCTCCTGTGGTTTGCGGGGGGAAAGTTGTGGGCAGAACATCATTAAATCTCCGCTGGACTGGTGTTGTGAAAAGATCTAAGAGATAAACCCCTAAGGTAGCAATAATACACTTTGCATTTGAATAGAAATGCCTTTGTTACTATCGCCAAGTGCATATATCACAAAATCCTTTATGTTTTAAATAATCCAGTTCTTCCAGGCTAAAAATGAATGTCTCTCTCTGCTGTCTCTCTCTTGAGGGTTGCTAGTCCAAGCAAAATCCACTTCTCCTGTTGAGAAGCCCTTTTCAGCAGAATAAGAGCTCCACACAATCCTTAGAAAACATGGCTTGGAACAGAAAAACCACTAGCTGTCTGTTTTTTTTCTGCTTAATATCCTTTCAGCAAGAATTCAGCATCTCTCTGTTAAGCCACTCTGCCACACGACTCCCTGAACTGAGGCTACACTGCTAGTGCAAATAAATTAATTGGGATCTCTGGAAATTAAAGATGTATTTGCAAAAGCTAAGAGGCTCATCATGGGTCGGTGCTACCTCCATGAGTGTAAATAGTGAAAAGCAGCTCAGCGATAGCACAGTTATAAATCAAGTCAAAAGACTGAGAAAATGAAGAGCTTTCATAGAGAGCATTTTCTTATGGGTAAACTGAGCTATTAAGGAAGTTTTTATGATCTAGGTTGCAATTTCTGATGAAAACATTCAAGAGAGAAGAAAGAGATCAAGCAGAACGAGTATCTGAACTTCTGTTACCTTTGCACTGCAGAATGCCTGCCGTCTCCTCCTGGACCTCTCCTAACCTCCCCTTAGTTACTTTCCAAACATTTTCAGACTGGTGGCACTTTTGATGAGGAGTCAGGGTTGGTTTTACTTCCACAACACCAAGTTTCACAAGCCTTGAAATTCTTCTAAGGCGTGCTTTTCTTGGTTTGCTTGCTCAAGCCCTTGTATGGCTGACAATGTGCAGTGCACAAAACCACTATTCTTTCTAAACTGGTTTCAAAGCCACCATGAGGTACCTGGTTCTTGATTGCTCAGAGAGCCATGGCATGTGTTAATATGGCTGACTTTTTTCTCATCAAAGGAAAAAATCCCTAAGAGACAGATCAGACTATGAGTGGCAAAGTAACACACAATATAGCCATGATCTTTAACAGTGTACAGTGGCCAAGTATCTCATGGAAAACATGGATGAGAATCACAGAATTGATCTGTAATTATTTAGAAATTCTTTAGAAATGAGGGTGTTCACTTTCTCCATGTTTAATTAATGATATTTTGGAACATTTGAGCAAATTATTGTACAGAACAGGATGCTTCTGTCAAAGGGGTTTCTTGTGCTGGGACACATTCCAACTCTGTATCTGAGCTTCCAGACCCAATTCTCATATTTTAGGATCAACTAGTCAAAAACCCAGAAATAACCCATGGACTGCAAGCACGTGTGAAGATGCCAGAAGTCAAGACACCAAAATCATACAGGAAAGGATGAATAAAGACATTAAAATGTTGATGGAGAACATTGATTAGGAGTGCGAACTGGTTGCTGTGCATCCATAGTTGGCTCACAACTCCAGAATTTCTCTCTTTCATTGCACCTTTCTGGGTCAGCACAGTTTTTGGAGGAAGGAAGTTCCCCCAGCTAGCGCTCAGTCAGGCTGGTGGTCAGTTTTATCTTCACTGATACCAGCAGTGCCAATTGAAATCCTCACATTCTGTGGAACTATTATGCTGAACAAGGCAAGAAGAGCAAACCTTTTACAATATTGTGTTCAGTGTGATGATTAAGAGAAGATACCAAGGGAAGATCCCCTGGGCTTTTTCTATCGCTTTTGTAATTTTTCTCCTTTCTAAATTCCCTTCTCAATTTTCTTCACATCCTTTTGCCTTGTCACAGGCTCCTCTCCTTTTGTATCATGTAGCAGTCTGCAGTGTAAGTGTGAGAAAGAGAAGTATGAAAAGGAATGGTGCATACGAGAAGGTCTCCCTTTTTAAATTATTTTTTTTAGGTTTGTGAGGGAATTGGGAAGATAGAAGAAAGGAAGGCACATCTATTAACTTAAATAGAGGAAAAGGTGATAGGTTATCAGACACTGAGGTTAACTGGATATAAATGAGAATGGTTGGACTCCTCTAATTTGGCCTTTTTTTATTCCCTCGCCCAAAAAGTTATTTGAGGGACAGTGACCATGAATGCCACCAACTACAAATGCCAGGTGAGTAGGTCAGGAGTACTTGTAGGCAACCATGACACTGAAAACACAGCCAAAAAGACCAAAAGTCTCTGAAACATCCCACGTGCATCAAGAAGTAGGAAAGCATACAGAGGCATTGCCAGTGACAAAGGTGCTGGCATCCAAGGGGAACTTCTCCAAGGGAAAAGCCCACCTGAATTTTGAAGGGGAGCCTTGTCTCATGCTGCCTGTTGAGAAACTTATTCCACCCAGCGAGACAACTGGCTGTTGAGGCTGAGGGCATTTAGCATTTATCAAGTTTCTAGGTAGCATTAGGAGCAGCAGTGCTCCTCATGTATGGCCATCAGGACTCAGGTCAGTGAGGGGAAATATCCCTTAAACTAAATTATCCACCCAAGGAGAACAATTTTTCCCTCATTTATGAAGCCAGATTTCTGAAGCATTAAAATTAATTAAATACAATGCATACAGAATGTGATAATAACAGAATAATCAAGTATCTTTTAAACATACTGCTGGGAACATCATTTAGCCCAACGCAAAACAGCTAACATAATAAAACTTAATTTCAAAGGGAGATTGCTGTGTCCCTTCAAGAAAGCACAAATATAATATAATTTGATTATAACAGATATAATCAGACTCCATTTTGAAACAACTCACAGTTTCTTTTCACCCCCACTCTTCTGTTTTGAGGACTATTCAAGGTTTTTGCTCTTAGATAGTGGCCTTTTTTAAAGTTCCCACCACAAACAAAGGTATAACTAATGAAAACCCACACTCTTGTACCAGAAGTGTCCTTTAGTTTAAACCATTCTTCCCTCTTTGTGATTTTTATACCTGAAAGGATTCAAAGCCAGAACAGTAATCCCTTTTAATCTTTGCTGAGGTGTTTTAACATCAAGCTGTTCCCTCAAAGGAGTCGACAGCTCCTCCCAAATCAGTATCATCTGTAAACTTAAATAACACTCGAGTACTATGTCCAGATTAAAACACTGAAATGGAGCCCTGGGAAATCTCACTAGAGCCTGGACACCAGCCTGGTGTAACTTCACCATGACCCTTTGAGCCTGATCTGTCTGCCAATTGTTCACCCACTGCATTATGTTTAGTCTACTCCTATGCTGAATGCTTTGTCTGGAAAGATACTGTGAGAAGCATTCTCAAAAGCTTAACAGAAATCCAAAAGGATTGCATCTACTGACTTCCCTTGGTCAAATAGATGGGTAACCTTGTCATAAAAGGAGATTCACTTCATTAAACAGGACTTTCCCATCATGTTGGTTGTGACCAATGATGTCACTTCTTTTCAGGTGTTTTTCAGCAACTCCAAGAATAATCATTGTAGAAATATAGTTTTAGCAGGCACTGAAGTGAAATGGACAGACCTGTAATTATCAGGACCTCTTTTACTTGTCCTTTTTGAAAACTGGGATGTTTATCAGCCTCCAGTCAACTGAGACTCTTCCAGGTTCCCAAGACTATTGAAAAATACTTGAGAGAGGTCTCGCAATGACATCAGCCAGCTCTTTGAGCATGCTGAGATGAATCCTGCCAGGCCCCATCCAGATGCAGCAGCAAGTCTAACGTAATTTCAGGGTTGGCTGCAGTCTGCGTTGCTGCAGTCATGATCCCAGATCCCACCATCAGTGTTGAAGACAGAGAATTATACATCTCTGCTTTGTCTGCATCCCTATGTGCGAGGTGATCATCCTCACCAAGTAACAGAATAATGCTGTCTTTGGTCCTTCTTTCTCTGCTAACATATTTTTAAAAGTCCTTTTAGTTGTCTCTCACACTACTGGCCAGCCTCAACTCTAATTGAGTTACCATAGCACGTACCTTCTCCTGCAACAGCAAAACACCATCTTTGTAGTACTCCCACATTGCCTGACCTTGCTTCCAGTGTCCATACTCTTTCTTTCTCTACCTAAGCTTTGCAGTCAACACTTCACCCTTGAGACACTGTTTACAAGCAACAAAACTAGGAGGGCACCTTGACTTCTTTAGGTCCTTAGAAGCAAAATAACAACAAATTACACCATGTAACAATGCTTACAGAACGATGATTTACTCAAAACATAGTTCCAGCAGAGATATATGAAAAAACTACTGCTGCCTACAGAATTTAACTGCTACATTAGGTAAGAACAGCTTAGGAGCAACAGTACCATGCAGGTGTTGAAATAGCATTATGTGAATAGCTATGTGAAATAGCATTAATACTCTTCTCATTATCCTTTACTATTAAAGCAAGCAACTTGACCTTAAAGTACTGTTAATAGTATAACAATGGCCTTTTAATACACAGTTATTTACATCCTTAAAGGGTGCTCTGAAACTACACATTCCTTAAACTTCTAATGGAAATAGACAACGGGGTAGAAGATACATCTCTAATACTGGAAGCTTTACTAACAGCCCCACGAGTTAAAAAAACAACAAAGCTGTCAAATGAGTGTAACTCAGCTGGACACAAAAAGAAAAAATATCAGTGAAGTATTTCATAAGAGTACAGACAGAAGTGATCAAGGATAGATGCTGAGTTGAACAAGTGTTGGTCTCTATTTTTCCACAAGACATGTAGGTGATTAGGAAGGGTTTTCTCTTAGTGTATGAAAGACGCTTATTAAAGTCATATCAAGCATCAGACTAATAGGATTTTGTTTTAAAGGTTAAAAAATCTTAACGTACCATTCTGGGAAATGTTCTGTAGGTCTCGGTGATTGCAGCGATTTCTCCTGCGTAAACGTAGATACAGAGAGTCTGTCCAGCCCCTGAAATAAATTAACAATACGTAAGCTGCTAGGCTTGTATGATGTGGATGAAAACCCATCCAATGTTATAAAATTAAGTATGTTCTTGACCCTGAACAACTCTGTTCAACAGCTGAAAATATAAAAGTCAATTCTACCATTTCTCTTTTTTGTGGTCATAAAATTCTATCATTTTGAAGAACGTGGCCTAAAATGGAAGACTGAATATTCTCTGAGAAGCTGTAAAAGGATGGTGAGTTTCTTTGGAATGTTCATTCTGGATGCTTTTACCCTGATCTTTCAGGCAAGGTCTTTAAGAACCTATTTGTTATATGTTATTTATCAAAACAATCCCGTTGATTGCTCACTAATTGGCTTTTCAATGGTCTGCTGCGGAACAGTGAAAAAAAAAAAAAGGAAAAAATATTGGCAGGGCATTCATTTCCCAGTGACATAAATCTTAGGTGGATTGGCCACTTCTGCCTTGATTTTGATCAGTTTTCTCCTGCACTGTTGAGAAAAATGAAAATGCAATGAAAAGGATAACAACCCCAAAAGAAGCTGATGAGAACGCCATGCTCTGAGTCATGGTTACCTGGTCATTGTTACTCAGGATGTTGATCTTGTATTTGAACTTAGGTACTGAAGTTTTCAGATAATTGCAATGCCATGGCTCAAGAACAGTCAATTTAGGTGAATGCAGAAGAACATAAAACAACAGCAAGTGTTGAAATCAGCAATAAAAAGAAACTGCCTACGTAGACACACTTGATAACACCAACCATTAACCATGCAATTGGCTGCACAAGGAAAGCAGGATGTCTCTGCCTTTCAGCATAGCAGTGGGGGGATGAGGGGAAGCAAACAAAACTTCTTAGCTATAGCAAGCATTCCTCAGCTAATCAGCGATGTACATCCTCACTGATTAGGGGGTGGGAAGGCTGGGCCTAGGCCACATTGGTTTGCGACTCTATTTCTGCAGGCCTGGACAGAATGGAAGCCTTTCTGCAAGCAGTGCTCTTCCAAAGCACATTGCCTGCTGGTCTCCTGCTGACTCAGTCATTGTGCTGGGAGATTTTGAGCTGCTTCTCTGAAAAGCGCAATTGAAATTCTGAGCAGTCCTTTTTTTATTTTCCAGACATGGAAGAGATTTAAAAAAAACAAACTGAAAACTCAACATTGATCCAATGCCTATTGCTGGCAATGTCAGGATCGGTGGTAAGCTCTGGTCTGTTGCTAACTTAGGATCTTTTGCCACCCAGTTAACTGCTGAGTACTGAGTAGCCAGATGTTGTAATTGATTTGTAAAGGTTGTATAGACATTCTCTGTTAGCCTGTGAAGTGATACAGAACCTTTGAACACGTATGCTATGCAGGTAGCTGAGGGAGCCCAGTTTGTGCACAGGCAGAAAGAAGCAGAAAGTACAGCTGCATGGCACAACAGATCATTTTCCTGGAAAATAATTTCTAAGTTCTGTTGGTGGAAGGACTCTGCAGGCTTGGCTTCTTCTTGGTTTGGCTTTTCACTGGATTTATTATCTACCTTTGATATATAAACTACAAAACATCCTGCACCCAGGCAAAACCAGTCACTGCTGATGAATTATATCCATCAACTCTGGCAAGAAACATGAGCCTCTTAATGCTGGTCAGAAAGATGATTGAAGAAAGTGCTTTTTTGTTGTTCTTTTTCTTTTTTTTAACTTAACAATTCAAAATGCCAACATTCCAAGGTGTTTTTATTAGGTTTGCACTTTATGTTCCTTCCCTTCTGCTTGAAACTTAGACTTCTTTTCTCCATCCATCCCAGCAGTCTTCCCCATTCAAAAGAAGAAATTCAGCAAAGCAAATGAAGTCATATATTTTTCCAAACTATTCTTTTGCTACTTTCTACTAGATGTAAAAAAAAAAAAAGCACATGGAAAAAAGATCGCCTCACCCGCAGAAAAAGGAATATCATCAAAATAACCACAGGTTATCACTTATTCTACTGCTTCAAGAACAAAAGCAAAACATGAGAAAATGGTGAAAAAAAAAAAAAAAAAAGAAAAATGCTGATCTCTGTTATTTTTATGTATTTTTTCCTTCTCGTTGCTTTGGAAGTTTCAAAAAAGCAAGATTTCATTTTTTAACCTCTTCATTTTTTTTTCTTTCCAAACTATAATTTGATCAAAAGCACACAGAATATCAGGAAGACTGGGCTAGATTACTGAGAAGTGCACGTTTACTTAAGGTTTTTAAAATGTTGCCAGATTAGAGGGTGACCTTGATTTTAGAAACCCATCTGTCCAGCATTTTTTGTCTTTTCTTCCAAGCACTGCTTTTCTTGTCACTTTCGAGGCTCACTATGGCTTCTCCTCCCTGTCCATTAGCTTACCCAATGGTGGAGTTTAGGAACCCAGTGATCTCTGAGAACTGGGGCCAGTCAAGCTCATCAGTGAAAGCCATCGGGAGATTAGCAAACGATTTCTGAAAAAGAAATTTTTAAATCAACCCAATTTCACCTTTACAGACCAAAAAAACCCCAGCAATTACAATGATGGCCGTAGTGGTAATTATTTAAGAAGCTGACTCTTGTAGAATAGACATCCCAAGAGGCAGAGAAGGGAGAAACAGAACCAGGGGCATTCAGAGATGTCTGAGTTGTATCTACCAACAGTCTGATTCTGGAGGATTCCAAAGCTCTTCCTGAGTCGCATCACAAGTTGCAGATGGACACAACCAAGATAACAGCTATTTGCTGCCTTTCCAATGGTGAGTACATCTGGACAAAAGAAGATATGGCAGCGCTTTGTCCACAGTCTCTCCAGCAGATGGATGGGAAGGCAAGGATGATGCTGAACTCATTCTAAGCTCCCTTGCAATCTCCAGCAGCATGAGCTGCAAGTACCCAGCCCCTAAAAACCTCTACAGTGTAAATATCTTGTACTTTTGCTGGTCTTTGTCCCCACTTTATTTATTTTTAAAATGTCTGCCTCTGCAAATGCCTCTGTGTGGTCACACATTCAAAATGAAATACCCTGTTTGTCTACCTTGGGAATTGTGACAGTGCAAAAAGAGGTGAAAGAGAAAAATGGCCTCCAGAAACTATGCTACTGCAGAAGGACAAGAATACGGTGTAAATTTCCACCTTGTCCCAGACTGGGCTGGGTTCACAAAGTCAAATGTATAAATTCAATGTGCTCAAACTGAAAAAACTGTTGATGAAAATGGCAATAACTAAAGAATGTTAAAACATAAAATAAGAAAACTTACAGGCTGGTTTAATCTATGTAATTTATTAGCTTAATTTTCTTTTAACTCAGTTGTAGGGTTTCCTTAAAGCCTCATGACTATCAACAGCAAACAGGCAGAAATTCTCTCTCCAACAGGGTCAGAATTAACTGGAAGTAATTCTCGGTGTCTCAAAAAGTCTTTATTCCCACAAAATTATCATTTAGGTTAGGAGCTTTACTTGAGTATATGATTACAGGCTTTATATGTAAGAGGCTGGGAGGAAAAGAGGAGGAGATGCAAGAAAGGGGGGCAAGGGGGATGAAATCCTGAAGCTGAGCTCAGTGCAGCCTAATGCATGGCAGATGCCAGCATAAAGCATGTAACAGCCTATCTGACCTACTTATAGTGGCTCTGCATTAGTTACCAAGGTGAAAATGGGTCTGGCTTAACAGCTTTCAGTGGCTTTTCTCTCATATATATGAGATATATATATATATGAGAATATATCATATATCTCATATATATATATATATATATATATATGAGAAGTAACTTAACATAGGACAAGCTATAGATATAGCCTAGTACCAGACACATCATACACCTGCATACGGAGCCCAAATGTATTTTTCTGTGACCAAGTCCACCATTTTTTCATACTATCACTCCAGAATAATGTTGTCATTGGACAAAGCCCATAATAATTTTTAACTGTTTTTCCCCTGCAATCTTAGCTTAAATATGAATTAGCCAGAATCTAATTAAGTTGCAAATTACTCTGGAAAGAAACACTTGAGCCCAGAATTATAACTGCATTTGAAAACTGTAGATAGGTTTAGCATTGACACTGCTCCAGCGAAGTATTTAATCCAGACTTTTGAAGATATTTCAGGACTGAAAGGTGGAGACGAGCAGTTAATTTCAGATGAATGATTTCAGATGAATACTAGACCTTGAACTTGCAGAGCTGTAATTTGGAAAGCACAGCCTAACAGACTGCCTTTTGCTTAGTCTCAAATGCAAATGTGGCCCGCAGTAGAGTTGGATCTATATTGACTTTTAGCTTAAAACTCCTCTCAGCACAGCCCTGTTTAAATACCATTCTCTCAGCCTATTCTGGCTGAGAAACCGTGCTTCAGCCTATGTGCCAGATTTTAGCAGAGAATGATTAGAAAGTTATTCTATGCTAGTTTCAAATGCTGTATTTTAGTCTCAATTGCCCTAGATGGGTCTCAATTCTAAGGAACCTTTACACCTCTTAGATGTGTCCTAGCTTGAAGTACACCTCTCCAAAGCCTCCTCTTCCTCTTGCACTGCAAAGCCATGGCTGATGCCAAAGACACACCAAGCCATGCTGGACAAAGTCAGATTAAATGGAAGAATGCTCAGTGTTGCTAAGGCAAGATATTTTCAAAATCAGACCACAAAAGGGCACCGGAAACTTCATGATAACAGAGCCATTTAGAAATGGCAGATGCAGAAGTTGTGAAAGCACTGAAGTAGCACTGAAGGAAAATCAGGTATTTGTTTTTATAGTCATTTTAGCAGCATTAAGTTCCTCTTGACAGCACCACATACCTGAGGCAATGTTCTTATTATGAAATAAGCTTAGAGCTCCTGAGGAGGAAACATCCCATCTTTTCATAAATCATGAATGGCACACAAAGTTGCAAGGGCTATAAATGTGAAATTAGAAACATGATCACCTTATTTCTCCAAAATACAGCATCTGAATAATTATAATGCTAGCTGGGAGAAACTTGGCTGCAACTCACCAGATTTACAGAGAAGCTAGAACATGTTTTGAATAAGATTTTTCACAGATCAAATTGCTGTTATTTCTATTGGGGCTGAAAAAAAGAAGCAGCGAGAGGGATAAATGTTCCTGAACTCAAATGTAAAGAAATGTTGCTTTTTATATTTTCATTGGAAATATACAGCAGTAACTTGTTATATAAACGAAATATGCAAAGATATTGCGTTTGTGGGCAAATAGATATTTACTGGATTACAGACAGATAGATGAGAGATTTATTTTTGTCTTTACTTAGCGTGAAATAGAGATTCAAGAGCTTTTAAATTCATCTTCCTAGAGAGGATAACTCCAGCTCCTTTATAAATATAGAGCTTTTATCTCCAGATAAAATGTTTTCTGAAATGAGATTTAAAAGTAAGCTCCTATCCCAGACATATAACAGAAAAATGCTGCATTTAGTAGCTATTTGGAAGTCAATTACAAGCAGATGGACAGAGCAGCAGGAGTGCAATATCCATGGCTAGACACACCAGTGTTTTGAACATTAAAATTCCACGAAAAAACATCCACCACAGACAAAACCAACAGTATTTCTTCTGCTTTGTTAAGCCTCATAAAAAGCATGCCTACTGCATCACACTTAATTTTTAGTGTCAGAATTTTAACGTCAAAGGAATGAACATTCAGCTCAGTCCTTGCTGAAGAAAGGAGAAAGGGCTGGCAGACCTAAGACCGGTTGACAAGAAGGAAGCCAAAATCATCATCTCCTTTGTACAGTTGAATAATTCCCTTCCTGTAATTCTTCTACCTGGGGAGTTTAGGGATTTAATGGAGCAATGGCAGGTTGAGAACAGAGCCATGTGCTCAGCTGCCTCTGCAGGAAACATGCAGATAGGTACCTCCTCAGGGGTGTTCCAGCACTCTTTTCTCAGAGTTGCTGCACTTCAGGCATATTTTGGGACCCAGCAGAACCACGTTGGTGCAAAACTCCAAACTGAAGTAACAACGAATTCCCTAATGTTGTTGCTTTGTTGTTGTTAATTTTCAAATCTGGAGAAGTAATGCACTTATCTGAGCAGAAGCTTTCAATGGACAATTTCCACAATGAATTTATCAGGAGGAACGTCCACTAAACATGATGGTAACTTCTCAGCTAGAAGGAGAAATACAAAGCCAAATACATAATATCTTCTCATACAGTAGCTTCCCAGCAGCAGCCTTTGAGAAGATTGAGCAAGGATCTGAATTCCAAAGCTATTCAGTCCAAATCAGGTGCTCATTTTCTGGTCACCCTCTGCTGCTCATCCAATGACCCAAATGACAACCTGAGCCCACTTCAGTGTAGAAATTTCTCTTTAATATTTTCATTCTTTCCTCACTCAACTTTGCTGCTCCTTTGCATGGTAGCAAAATCAGACAGAGCGCCAGTTCTGCAGAGCCTCTTAACTGAATTCTCAGCACCTCTCCTCTAAAATTATTTCCCCACGTAATTAGCTCTAAAGCAAGAATTAACAGCTGCTGCTGATGTGGTGCTGATTAACAAGAGGGCCCACAGAGTTGTTTAAGTGTAAATTTTACTTTACCCTTGCATGTGTGTATGGGAACACATGTAAGGATAAATATGAAATACATTACATATATAAAGCATATGAAATATGTAAAATACAGAAAATTGGTAAGGTAATAAAAAGACTGAATTTTGTTACATGCCTCTGAACTCAGATTCACATTTTCCTTGGAAAGCAGTAAAATTCTTGAGGGGGGAAAAGCCCTACTTGGAAATTCTATGTAGAGGGCTGAATCACCATTGAAATGGAAATTAAAGCTTTGAACTCCCTCTACTATTGACTACAAAAGAAACCATTTGATCAACTAGTTTTCCAGTGTGTCCTATCAAAGAAGTTTTGTCAGAATTGGAGTGAAATGCCTTAAGATTGGCAGCAGGTAGACAAAGTAAATGCACTGTCCCCTCCTTTCAGAGCCCAGATGTCAGGTTCTTCTTGCTGTGGTCCCAAATTACCAATGGTTCTGTGAGATTAGGATTTAGATCCTCTGCACCCACTCTAGTCACAGAACCAGCCCTAAGTGTGCTCGGAAATTCTTCACAAGGAAGAGAGCACAAAGAAAGGATGAGTGCCTGTTGGCCATGAAAGGTGTGCTGTGACCAGCCCCAGAGCACACTGCTGTCTTTTGGTTTTTACATAAAAAATTTGACACGGAAAAACATGGCCTACTGCTTTAACCTGTTCGTTTTTGCATTTGAAGGAGGGAGAGAGAGAGAAAGAGAGGAGGAAAGGAAGATGAGAGGAAGGGTGGGACACTTCTTGGTCAGATCTCTCTCCGCAAAGTTCTCAGGTAGCTTGCAACTACACGTGTTTTTCTTCTCTCTCTTTGCAGAAACATCCAGAACTTTCAAAAGCTCAAAATGACTGTTTTCTTTTTTGGTTTGTTAATTAGACCTACACAGGAAGGACATTTACCAGCAGGATGTAATGCTATTTCTCAAGAAACATATTGCACTTTCTTGACCCCGAAGGAAGATAAGTTGCTGCTATTGACTTTCTACACACAGACAGAATAAGATGCAGAGGGCAAGAAAGAAGAATAGGCAGCAACAAAGAGGGATAAGCAGCATCAAATTCTGAATTAGCTCTGAATGTTTTTTTTTTACTAGTAATTTTGTTCACAGGTGACACTTTCCTTACTTAGGGTTAGCTGCTAATTAAACAACATTTTAGCATTGCTAGTGTTTAAACACTTGTTAGTTCACAGCACTGTACTCTGTACCTCTGCATCAATGTATCTGTTGTATGTTTGTTCAGTAGAAATGCTTGAATACAGTTGTATTTAGCTTCTCCAGTTCCAGCAATCCCTTAATCCCTTTTATTTCCTACACCGTGGGTGAATGGAATGACTATGAAAGGCCAGAGTGAATTTATATTTGTCCTTACTCCTCCAGTGCAGGGCTCATGCTCTGACTTAGAACAATGGAATTGTTTACATTGGAAAAGACCCATAAGATCACCAATTCCAACCAAAAAAACCACCACCAATTCCACCACTAAGCCACATCCCCAAGCACCACATCCACATGTCTTATAAACACCTCCAGGGATGGGGATTCCACCACCTCTGTGGACAGCCCATTCCAGTGCCTGACCACTCCCTTCCATGAATAAATTTTTCCTGATCTTCAGTTTAAATCTCCCTGGTGCAACCTGAGGCGATGAGCAACTCTATGGGAGAAGAACTATATCTCCCTTTCCAATCAGCCCTTGCTCTTTCCAGCACATCACCAAGCTGGAATTCAGCTCTGAGAACATTGATTCTCTACTTTACGTACAGAGAGGACCGTGCAAATTGCTCAACAGACATCGGACAGTAACAGGCAACCTGAACATCATCTGCACTCCAGCACTAGGCCTTGATACTCCTACCTTGGCAAGCCATCCAGCTAGCAGAGAAATACTTTCTAAACCTTCATGTCAGTAACAGTAAAATGCTGACGTAGTCTAAAACTGTTCTTGCCTGCATAGCTCTGCCACCAGTGTTACTGCCAGAATCATCATCATCACCAGTGTTATTACCATCTTTATTAGACAAGATAATCTCAATTACCATTAGTGCTAATTTATTATGCTCATCATCAGCTTTGTCATCGGTGTCATTCATCTAATAATTGCCCATAAACGTTTAACAAAGAAAAACAACAGCTAATTGGCAACATTTAAATCAGCCCGGCTCTGGGAGCAGAAGAGGGAAAAAAATGCATTGGACTCTCAGACCTACGGACCTACAAAAGCACCATCACTGCAGAAGTTTTGGGACAAAGATGTTTCTCCAGAAGTTTTTCACACTGCACAGAGGTCAGTGGAGGATTAGTGGGAGTTCTGCAGGGATGGAGGAGATCTGCTCACCCTGTGCAGAGGACATGACACAGGCCAGGGAGCTGCATCACCTTGTGGAAGCACACAGCAATGAAGGACGGGAGCATGCCTGTGAATTTATTCCCCCTTTCTAATTACTGCTTGCTTAGATGATCTTTTCTCCTGTTATCCCATTCAAATTAGTGACCTGCAAGAACTGAATCTCAGTGTAATTCAGAGCTGGGTGAATTATATTGCTGTTCAAAAATGGGAAGTGCTGCCTAAAGACAGATATCAGTGTGCCAGTGATGCTCTACACTCATTACGAAAACTGTTCCCTTCAGGACAAGTCCACTGCAAACCCCTGGTGATCCCTATGTGCCTGCAGATGTATTTGTGCAACAAGCTACAGAATCTGTGCACTGGAGTCCCCTGTCCTATTACACGTATGCCACAGATGAGGGAAAACAATCCAGGACACATTTCAAAAGCGGGGGAAAGCAAGCAGTGATTTTGGCAGGCCAGGTGCAGTTACTCACTGCGGACATCTGCGTGACAGTCATCCACTCAGGCGGGATGTGGAAATGCGCGCCAGCCGAGTCTCCCAGCAGCACCACCCCCTGGGAGTCTGCACCTAATTAACACACTTGGTTAATGGCATGAAATGCTCCCAACACGTAAAGCCCTCCTAATAGAGTTACAAGGCAGAGCATGGAGAGCGAGGCTTGCAGAGCAACATCTACACGATTGCAAAAAAGGAAAAGGAACGTGCGCCATTCTGCCTCGCTCATGAAGATAGGGAAGACTGCTGTCGTTCCCCCACATTGACAGTGATCAGAAAAACACTAAAATATGAAATGAACACAAAACAGACACTGTTCCTTGCACTGGCTTTAAAGCCTCACCTTTGCAGAATTTTTCCTCGTAGGGAATTCCATCTTTTGGATCCACACCCTGTTGAAGGAGGGAAAGGGCAGATGAGCATCTCTATCCAGTGGTCAAAGAACAGTAACACAAAATGGAAGCTTAGAATTTAGGTCTTGAATGTTTGCCTGTCTGAAGCACTGCATGGTAATAACGACACCTTCCACTAAATTATTCTAATAAGTTTACGTACATTTCAATTAATTATAATAGTTTTAATTTAAATAATCATAAGCACTGATAAATAAACTCTCATAACTGCTTCCTCTGTGTTCCCTTGTTTTTTAATAAATGTAATTTTATTTGAATATCAAAGGAAGTAAATAAATGGAATAATCCAAATCAGTTAATAAACCAGAATAATAAAATCCAACATTTATGGACTATTTCAAAAGGAGGAAAAAAAAAAGAAGGAGAAAAAGCAATCAGGAGGGAATTTTAAGACGTAACTTCATGTACTTACCCATATGCCATTGCAGTTAGAATCGCTTTTCACATCCCAGTTATCAGGACTAAAACAGAATTAGAAAAGGGTATACAGCGTTACAGAAAATAAGGGAAAGAAGGGGAAAAAAATCAGCAGCTTAGTGCTATTTTCCATGAAGAATGTAAAATAATTAGAATTTCCTTCCTGCACAGAAGGGCACCTCACTCAAAGGCAACAAGAAACACTGTGCCCTCTCACAGATTGCCTAAAAACAAAATATGGAGCTCATCCTTTACCAAGCCACAATTGTTATAAGCGACTAATAATTAAAAGCTTTACCGTCTGCCAGGGTACACGGTGGTGTTTTTGTCATCACAGTCTCTGCCACGCCAGTGATAGCCCCTCAGTGTCTGCAAGCCAGGAGGAACACACAAACACAACACTTGTCGCTACTCTGGTGCTTTTAATTTAAAATATCTAAAATGAGAATCTAACTCGAAGTGCAGGAATAAAGCCCAGTAAACAGGTTGTATTTCAGGGCGCTTTTACTGAGCTTTAATAAATGACACCTTGCACACTTTGGTGAAGAAATAAGCTGGGAATTTATTACTTTTTTCTTTTTTTTCCTCCAAACATGTGGTACTTTACCTCTTCTGAATTCAGTACACAGACCGCTTAGCAGCAGAGCAATTTGCTTCTGCTGGGAGCACAGCTTCATGTGTGCATCTGCCCAGCTGGCATAAATGAATGACTGTGATTTCATCCAGAAGCAAAAAAGTCTTTCATGACAAAAAAAAACAGAAAACCTTTTTTCACTTCCCTTTACACCATTTTCACATGAATTAATAAGGTTTTGCAGAAAGCATGACGAAACCTACTGACATTCTCAGCATTAAGGGATTACTGTACCAAAGGAAAGGTTTTGCTTACTGGGAAAGTACTAAATTTATCTCCATCAAAATCTTCAAAAGGCAGTTTATTCCTTAGGACACTATGAAAAACAAAAAATGCAGTATTAACATAAGGAAGGAAACCTATTCAGAAAGAGAAGTATAGTGTTCAGAAGAGATAACAGCTAGCATGTTGTTTGCAAATCTGTGCTCAATTTTAGTTCTCTGCTTGTATTTCAAAGTGACTCTGCCCACAGGAGCAAATTCTGATCTCCTTCAATATCTGCTGCGTGAGGCTGCAATAGTAAACCCTCAGCCTCTAGCACAAACTGGGGCACCACATCAGTGGTAGAAGCAACTACCACTTTGGAAGTGAACACCGCACTCAGTGTGGCACATCTTATAAGTCTGCCAGAGAGGAAATAGTGGCAGAAATATTCTACCTGCAGAAGAGCTGCAGAATGGTGTCTTGGCTGGTGGAAACCTTCTTCCTCTCTTGAAAACAAATGGTAAATTCCCATTCTTGTGAGCATCCCAGAAGACTTTACACCACATCTTCTGTTACATTTATCTTAGAGACTTGCAGTTTCCACACCAAGTTGTAGATACACAAACACATGCTTATTTTATTGGGTAAAAAAACAGCTTTTGAAGAAGCGACCTGTCTAACATCCTCAGCCTTTCTTCAAAGCTCTGAATCAAAGTTAGCAATGACATTAAGCAGTTCTTCCTATGCATTATTCACCCAGCTTTCTTAAATACCTGGAGAGTTTCCTACACTTGCAAGCACTGCTTTATTCCTATTTTTCGCATATCCTTAGTTTGCCTTAAGCTTGGCAGAATATGGGCTTTGACACTGAGCAACACAATGGAGATGTCTCTGGGACTGCAGAAATGTCAGGAAAAAGCCAGCACCTCCTAAGGTGCCATACCGCTGTGTAACAGAGAGCTCTGCTCTGTGACAGAGCATATCTGTCCTCTTGGACCTGCTGAACGCATGCAAATATTTTAAGTATTGCAAAAGCACAGGCATCCCTCCAAGCAATCTCACCCACCTGAAAACTCAATGCAGCTTCCACATGCACTGCCTGGGCAGTGGTTTTAGGAAGGAAAGAACCAGCAGTGAAGTACAGGGAGATTTGTTAAAGGTGAGGATTATTTTTCTCCTTTGAAAGAAACAGATGTACCACACTCTGTTTCTGGTGAAGGGCTGAAAACTTTATACATACTATTTAATCCTCTCACACAGGTCAGCCAGAAGAGGAAATGCACATAGATTTGGGAACCCCACGGTGCTTTTCTGGAGGACAAGAAAATCAAAAGAGATGAATACATTAGTTCATAGAGACAGCGTGGCCTGAGATACTGTGTCAGTCAAGTCCAGAGCTAAACCATGTATTTTCTGCCCAATAGCATCTGAAAACACCAACAACTCCTCTAAAGACACCACATGCCAGAGGATTTGAGGATTTAGACCTGACGCAGCAGTCAACACGGGGATTACAACTGAACATTTTCCAAACCAAGTACATTCACTTTCAGAGAGTTGTAAAATTGAAAGGAAGGAAGAAGCTCTCAAACTGCCTCCTGTCATGCACCAAAGTTATTTTTTTTCCACTCTTTGTAAAATCACCTGTTCTCATCTTGAATAAACACGACAGTATCTTGTACCTAGCACAGAACTTGTGAAAGCAATGCACATTGCAGGCTGAAAAGCTGACTTCTGCACACTTGGTGGGGAGCTTTGGATAAGCCAAAAGAGCCAAAGAGAGCAGAAATAGGGGGGGAACCAGCACGTGCATAGAATGCCTTTGATTTTTAATGAGATTTTTTAACCCAGGATCTCATAACTAGTTTTGATCTGCTAGCCCAGCAGCTGCAGGATGAACTCTTCCAGCATTAGTAGACTACAGGCCAACACAGAGGAGGTCCCAGGTAACCAGGAAGACTCAGAAACTAAGAGAGCTCTTCTTACTTAATGCTCAGGTTAGAAAACACTGTGTTGCATTGCAGCTCAAACCCACAAATACACTGCGAGTGTGGTTTCACAATAAATTCAGGCAGCCTTTAAACACCAGGAGTATTCAGGTGGCCAATAAATACGGAGGGCTAGTTGATGCACAGTCTAATTAATTGTATTCACTAAGGCCACATTCAGCATATAAATCTGAAACAGCTGAGCAGATGGACATACTCATTACTTTATGCAAAGGAGGGTAATTATTTATATTGCCATAGCACCTCTGTCCTTGGACCAACTCCCTCATGTTATACATTTTAGATACACAGAAGAAATGCAAGATAGTCCTCACACTAATGAGATTACAGCCCCCACCTAACATAAAACAGAAGGTAAGGGCTGCATACAGCTTGGGTGAGGACAAGAAAAAGCTATTTATCACCACAAGGGGCAGCAACCACAGCATGCAAAGCTCTGAATGATGGAGAACTCCCAGGACAAGAGGAACTGGTTTTATGGAATAGAAGTTCTTTACTATGAGAGCAGTGAGGTGCTGGAACAGGCTGCCCAGAGAGGCTGTGGATGCCCAACCTGGCCTTGAACACCTCCAGGGATGGGATGGGGCCCTGGGCAGCCTGGGCTGGTATTAAATGGGGAGGTTGGTGGCCCTGCATGTGGCAGGCAGGGGTTGAGATCCATGATTCTTGAGGTCCCTTCCAACCCTGGCCATTCTGTGATTCTATAACTCCTAGAGTTCGCTGATGGGCAGCAAGGCAAGGTTTCATCAGTATGTTGGGCACTGCCCCACAGCTCTCGTGAAGGAAGGCATTTGCTTGGGCAGTTAACAAGGAGCAGTAAGAGCAGAGGTCACCCTCAGGAGAAAGTCACAGCTAGGATTGCAACATGGAGGGAAGGGAGCGGTGAAGAGATGAGAAAGCCCCCAGCGTAAAGACAGTAGGTAATGCTTGCACCAGCTGCTGAAGCAGGAGATGGAAAAAAAAAAGTTGTGCTGTGCTTGTAGAAGCTTTGCAGCACTGGAAGTGGAGTAGTGACAATGCAGCCTCTGATGGACACCACAGAGAAAACAAAGAAACAAAAGGGGAAAAAATTAGGGGAGCCAAGAAACCTGCAAAAAAACCCAAACAAAACTAAAACCAACAAACCCCAGCTCACTCTCCCTAGTTCTGTCAGCTGGCATTGTGCTAGGGGCCAAAAGCTTTGCAAACCTCTGTACCTCAGCTTCCTGGAAAGGATTAAAAACAAAGAAAACACAACACACAACATTTTCCCCATCTCCTCCATGTAGGACTAATCTCAACGCTGCCCGCAAAAGCACTGGAGGCTCTGAAAACTTTCCATTGTGCTAAGATTTGTGCTGTCTTCATCTAAGCTGCTGGCTTCTTACTTCAGCCTAAATCACAGCATGCAAAGCCTTTGAAGTTAAGGCACCTGGAGCCCAAACTGTGCCAGAAAGACAAAATTTCCAAGAAATAAGTTAATACAGCAGGCCTTCTTTTACTCTGCTTTCAGGCTTCATTTAAAGTTTATCATTTGCTGCAAGCAGAATAAAACCTTTCCTGCATTTTTCTCAGCTAGTTGTGAAAACTGCTGCTGACTGGAGCTCCGCAAGCTTCGAAAGAAGGCAGCCCTGCAGCCCCAGAATACTGCTCTGAATTGCAGGCATCTTCCCAGCAGAGCCATGCTGTGATTGCAGGGTGAGTTTTTGGGAAGAAGCTCCTTAGTGCCTCTTGAGCAGCAGCAGCAGTTGGTGGGCAGGAGTCTGGTTCGTGCCCTGCTCTGCCTTGCAGCCCTCTTTTGTCTCCCTTCTGTGGCTTTCTGCTTCTCCTGCTGCAGGGATGTGAGTTATAGGCAACGCATAGTAGCTACAAGATTGCACGCACACACAGCTTACTCTCATTAAATACTAAAGGCACAACTCTCTTCTGCCAAAGTAATTTTTTCTCTGCTGTTACTCAAAGATGCCTCACCATTTATAAGAAAAGTTAGTGCTAGAGATGATCATAACAACCAACAGCAATATTTTATTCATAGCCTGTCAGCATTCCGTAATGACATTCCAGTAATTATTTTAATTGGTTTTATGAAAACAAAGAAAAAGCCCCTGATGTTTGTTGGTGTTTGGTTTAAATGAGTTGCTCACAGATGGCTTACTACATTTAATGAATGGAGAAGCTTATTAGATATTTTGGGTTATGGCATTTCTCCCCACATTTCCACATCTGGAAGATACCTTCTCTTTTTCCCAAACCTACAATGACCCTAAGAAATGCTCAGTAAATACAATCCCCTGGCAGCCAGGCAGACCTCCCAATCTCCTTAACACCAGCTGTAATCACCTCTGTTTTATGCACAGTCATGCACAGCAGCTGAGCCAAGATGGGGACAGTTAACATGCAAGAACCTCTCCAGAAGGCTGGGGAGTTCTTTCTCCAAACACACCACAAAGCAAAAGCACCCAAAATGGTGGCTATGAGAAAAAAAAGATAACTTGCTGTCTCCCTCCAACATGGGTCAAAACTTTAAAGAGGTCCTGTTATGCCCCTAGAAGTGTTGCTATTATTAATTTCCTGCCTTTAACATGCTTTTCTTAAAGTATCATTACCAGAAACACACTAGGTATAACTGCGAAGTGTAACCACTGAGGTGATACTTCTTTTAATTTGATCTGGCCTCACGCTGTTTGGTTTAAGCTTAGAAATCCATTGACTGGAGAAAGCCAGCTATAACAGGGTCTCACTGCTCATAGCCAGGGTAACTTCCTAATTGCCCTTTCCATTGATGAACAAGCAGTTAAGGGCTGGAAGAAGCCAAGGGCATAGTGATGGAGAATGAGGAGGCACAGGAGCACTGCGTAGCAGATTTGAGTTCATGGTAGAGCACTGGTACATTGGTAAGAGACCCCATTGTACCAAGGACTTGCCAACCATGCCAACCTACTTTGGAGACCTCAAAAGGATCTGCGGAGGCCAGGCATGGCTTGCCACACAAGGGACACAGCATGGTGTGCAAACAGGAGGAAAAAGAAAGGCTCAAACTCCTCATTTCAGCTTGTGAAGCCATGCAAGGAATGTAAAGAACTCCGCATCCTAAGAGGCAGCAGTTGCTCATCAATCCCTCTCCATCCCACACCTGCTCCGGAGCTCAGTCTAACAGAGAGGACCTCCTTACCTCAGAGAGTCTCTCTGCAAGCATTAGACTGTGGGCTTGCACCCTGGGAAGGGAAGTATTGCATGTAATTTGAGAGGAAATCTCAGGCTATCAGGAGGACAGCACTGAATAGGGAGGAAAATGAATAAGATCCTGCTGGTTGCTGTGCTGTAGGAGCTGAGACCCATCTCTCCAGCGCATTGTTTATTTCCCTTGCTTCACAATTTGGCAACTGCCCAAAGGCTAATTAGGCACCTCCATTTTCACTTTTGTGAGTAGCATCACAGTGAGGGTTCAGGAAGAAGCGATATCAATAATTTCTTCACAAACAGTGAAAACATTTGCTCTGAATTAAGTGCCTGAAGAGAACTGGAAGCAAACTCCATGGCTGAGCTCATAAGTGAACCCAGCAGAATAGAAGTTGTCCTTCTCTGCAACTGAGTAGAGATCCACTGTAAATCTGGAAACTGGCAGAGGTGGGAGATTTCCAACCCCAGCTTTCAAGTTAAGAGGGACATAAAGGAAAAAAAAAAACAAGCAGAATTTGCATTTAGGCTACTGCTTGAATTTCAGACAACCCCAAAGGGCGCACTCTGCTCTGAGACAGCAACTTCATTCATGAGGCTTCCTCCTACACACATCTACAAGGGCAAGGCAGGGATGGCTAGGGACATGGAGGATGCATGAGATGAGGAGGAGCTGAGGCCCAGCAATGATAAACAATTCAAGAAGTTCAAAGGAAGCACATCTCCAGGAGGAAGGGCACAGGGAAAGGATGCATGGAGAAATTCCTGCCTTGTAAAAAATCTAAACAAGAATATCTATATGCTTGTATTTTTTAATAAGTAGGTATTCCAGTGTGAATCTGCACTATGGAGCCCACAGATGATGTCAGCTGCTCCATGAATATCTTGGTTAGATATCAACACTTATTCCTACGTAACAGGTCCACATTTTCCATGAGGTTTTATCTTTTCTCCCTCTATTTTACATTGTTTCTGTTATTTCTGTCCTTTCTAGTCTCACTTGAGAAGCTTGGTAGGAGTAATTCAGCCATTCAACTCTATGATTATCAAGACGGCTCACAACTGTGAAAAATGAGTGAGGACTCACTCCCAGTAAGCAAATACAGTGTAAAACACCACAACACCACCAATATCTTACCAGGTCCTTGGAATTCTTCAAAATCCTTTTTGCTTTCCGTATTGCAGCACTCAACCCCACCTAGAGAGCAATAACAAAACACACACACCAAACATATCAACATCATAGTAAATTACAAAGTTTTCTTCCCCATTTTTAACTCGTTTTTAATATCAGTCACAGCAGAAAAATGATGTGTGAGTCTACAAACTCATCATCAGCTACTTTTTATTGAACTAACAATCAATTATCTGATCAACCCATATGAAGCACCAGTGGCCAGAGTTCATTTATTTTGCTCCAGGGCATCATTTATTTCCTGAAAGAAAGTCCAGATCGGTTTAAGAGCTGAGATTCATATCCTGACTGCAGCATGTGAGCTGCAGAGCACTGACTGCTCCACCAACTCTGCAGAAAAACAAACCATTCATCAGAGGGTCGGGGAATAGATTTGCAATGCCAGTCTGACGTACTGTGCTAGGTATGAAAGCAACATTTGATGTTGTACATCTAGGGGCTGTACTTGCCAGCAGGGGAATAGTTGGCATGTGGGAACAAGCAAAGGAGAGAATAACAACTCAAAGGTAAATCTTCTATTTGGATTCTAGGAAGGCTAGCTCTTTATTCTGGAAATAACTGACCTCGAGCAAGGCTGAAAATATTGCTCATTTGCCCTCTTTCAGAAGAAATAACAGCTTCTGTTCCACAGGCTTTCATGACTGCTTAAATATAAACATGCTGGGGACTCCAGAGGTCCACATTCATAATATATGCATTTATTATATACTATATATATTATTTCTATATAGAATTATATATATATTTCATCTACTTTTGAAAAATGTTTCACATGGAAAGAAAAATCCCACCGGTGTGTAACAAGTACACTAGTACCTCGCTTCTAATCAGCATGATTAGTAAGAACAAATTGTTCTGACAATGCCCAACCTAAAGTACTAAAGTGTTTGGAAAAGGAAGAAAATATCCCTCAAGTGACAGCATCTTCCTGAACAGCGTATGCCAGCTTGGAATATTAAAGCAGCATATACTTGCATTTCAAGGAACTGATACCAACATTTTTTACTGGGGATAAAATTTAGCATCTTGTCATAATTGACTGCAATTGATTGCAATCAAAGCAAATTAATTGAGAGATTCAAGGCTCAAATTTATAGTTAGTATAAAGAGATAAGGAAAAAATAAGAACAAGCAAGGAACAAAGATGTCTAAGTGTTTATATATAGATGCTTTATATATATGTACTATGTATTTGTGTTGATAATCTCAAAAAACTGGATATGTCGGAAACAATAAATGAGAGATGCTAGGAAGGAGCCAAGATAATGTTTCCTGTTCTCTTCCCACCGGAGAAGTTCTAAACCAAACGTGCATCTTGTATTTGCATACTGTGTATGTTTCCAAGTGCTATTATTTCTCCAATAAAACATCTCAAGGTTTAGATGAGAAAAAATGGTTTTAAATTTGGTATGATACATGAAGAATTTCCAAGGATGTAAGATTTGTCAGTCCTTTTCTGCTGGGCAGGAGAGGAAGACCCTGTCTTGCCCTCAGCAGCAGGGCACGAGAAGTACACGCTTCAGACAGCTACAACAAAATTGCACACAAAGTGTAGAAAATAAAAAGAAGCTGAATTGACAGTGCATGCAGCTAAGTAGTGGCTCTGAAATGCTGAGGATGAGATATCCTCCCAGTGCAGAAGTTACATTGGTCAGGACTCGAGGGTGGCATGTGCAGAGCTTTCATCTGAAGCACCTGTACAGGAGAAAACCGTCCTCATGGGGTTCCTACAGCCCTTGGTCAACACCAGCACTTTGATGAAGGCCATATATCCCACACAAACTCTCTTGCTGTAGCTCAGCTAGCAGCCCTCCTTCCTTTACATGAGAGCACCACCAGACATCAAGATACCAAAGCACTGCTGAGCTAGTTAAGCAGCACCAGCAAAGATAGGATTTGTTCTTCAGTTCTGATTCTTTCATCCTGTAGATAATTATAAAGTCACAGAATGGCTTAAGTTGAAGGGGATCTTAAATGCCATCCATTTCCAACCTCCTGCCATGGGCAGGACCACCCAGCAGATCAGACTGTCCAGGGTCCATCCAACCTGGTCTTGAACACCTCCAGGCATAAGGCATCCACAGCTTCTCCAGGCAACCTCTGCCAATGTCTCACTGCCCTCTGACTAAAAAGTTTCTTCCTAATATCTAACCTAAAACTCTCTTCTTCTATTTTAAAACCATTGCCCTTTGTTCTATCAGTATCAGACCACATTAAAAAAAAATAATTCCCCCTCCTGCTTATAATTTCCTTTCAAGTACTGGAAGGCCACAGAGAGGTCTCCCTAGAGCCTTCTCTTCTCCAGGCTGAATAAGACCAGCTCCCTCAGCCTTTCTTAATAGGAGAGGTGCTCCAACCCCGGCCCTCCTCTGGGCCTCCAATAGCTCTGCAGCCTTCTTGTGCTGGGGGCACTGGGCCTGAACACAGTATTGCAGGTAGAGACCCACAGTGGCAAAGTCAAGTCCTTAGCAGACTCATAATGACCACATAGGACAGCCAAACCATATGATACAAGCTCTGGACCCAAAATAGGGACCTGCAAGCCCTGCTCTAAAACATGCCAGGCTTGGCTTGATTCTTTCTCCTCCCTGGGCAATGACTCTGAGTTCGTTTTTACTCCGCTTATTTCTTTTGGACTTGAACTCTCATAGTCTTGCTTCATCTGGTCGAATTTGCTCAGACTGTCACCCAGGCAGATACAAGCAGACTGGGACACTTGTTTACACCCCAGGACCACCATTATCACTCTAACCCAGCTATTTTTAGCCAGCCTTTTATCAAAAAGAATCATTGTAAGATACTCCTAGCAAGCCTAAGGACTCCAGAGGCCCACATTCAAATATGTGAAACACCTTAGTTTTAGCCCTTACTCTCGAGGAGCAACACTTTCATTAACACTGGTGCACTTGCTCTGTAACATAATGCACAAACAACAAAAGTACAATTAGCAGAGCAGTGTGGTGGGGCTGGTATTTTACACGTTTTGTAGTTAGAAAGATTACCGTGGTGGAAAGAGACAATCAAAAATGAAATGCTCACCCATGTCCTATGCTCACAAGAAAACTCCAAAAGGAGGGATCCCCAACAAGAGACCCTTCCCCAGGGGCAGTCAGCCCTTAAATGGGGTCTAGGAGAGGTGCAGCCAGGCTCCCCCCCTTCGGTCACACAGCTGAATCGCCTTCACCTGTGCTCCATGGCTGACTGAGTGCTGCCTCAGGTGATCAATCAGTGCTTCAGGCCGGGACTCAGCAGTTCCCATACACGTGATCAAAACGTTCAGACAGTCCATGCCACCCAGAATCTCAACCACAGCACTCAGGCAAGTCCAGGCTCATTCCAAAGAGTTCCCACTGTAACGTCCATGAAGAACGTGGTTCTGTTTTCACGTAAAGTCAGTGAAAGGCTTGATGGTATCAGGGACGGGAGCCAGCATCAGTGCTTGTGGCAATGAAGCTTACTTTGGTAAGATAAAATGACATTAGCATAAATACATGTATCTTTGCTCATACAAGATGACTCCCAGTAAAATCCTGCTAGTTGCAATTAAGCTGAAGCTTGCAGCCACAGGGCCCCTAATAACCTGGAGCAGAAAAGTGATGAGGAGCAGAATAGGTCCTTCAAAAGGCAGAAGGAACAGTAAATGCTGCTTCCAACACTGATTGTTTAAGAGACTGGTGGCAGCAGGATGCCAGTTCTGAAGTCGAGCCATTATTTTGGCTCAATAAAATCAATTGAAGTATTTCCATTTAACTGAACAGGCCAGCTAGCTTAAAACAACTGAGATTGAGGCTGAGATGAACCTCCTGCAAACCTGCTCTCTCCCAAAAGCTGGAAAAGGAGCTCAGCAGCCAGTGCCTGAACCCACTGTCCTATTTCTGTCCTTTTCTAGTGGTGGTTTCTTATGCACCCTTGTCACAAGCCTCGGTGCAGAAAGTCCGCCGACAAATTTCTTTTGCTAAAGCAATGTCCAGTCATCCTAAGCCAGGTAGCTTGGATAACTGTAGCCACTGGCTGTACTGCAGCCAACATTAGACCTGTCCTGTGCTGATATTTGTTGAGCCACAACGCATATTAATTTTGAGTAGTTTGTCAGAGACAGGGAAAATATGTAATATAGAGCATATTGCACGTATTTGGTGTGCAGCACTTAAATCGTGCAGGTAGCATGCTGGGTCTCTGAAGCCTTGGCTCTTCTTTGGTACACATGATCTCACACATGACTGGCTGAAAAAGTAGCTCCGTATTGATATATGACACTTAAAGACAATTAAAAAATACAACATCATGCAGGTTTGTAAGGGCACATCACTCTGCTTTTATATATCAGTCCCTTTGCCAGTACAAACACAATAATAATTCTGGGAAAACGTGCATCCAAAAGTCTAAATGAATAAACGAAGTACCTGAAAATCGATATGGTCGAACAAAATAGTCATTAGTATTTAAGTCTTGTTCAAACACTTGGCAGGGGACCGAGCCAACATCTGCAGGCTCATATAACTGAAGTGATCAATCAAATTACAAACCACAGGAGCAAATGTGAGGTAAACTGCATTTTATGCATCTGTGTCTCTAACTGTATATTAATTTTTTTCACCCATAATTCATCTTCACTCAGTATGACTTGTCACAGAGCTACTGTGGGCAATTTATCAACCACTTGAGCATGAATGTGGGGCACTGCTCTTCTCCTCCCATCTCCCTGTGCCGTCTGTGATACAAGGGGTGCTAAAATGGAGGTTGAAGTCTGAGTAAAGTAATCATTTTTTTAATAGAGAAGCCAGGTGCAGGTTGGTGTCTACTTCTCTTTATTCCTTCACGTTGGAAAGGAAGCCCACATAAAAATCTGTGTCTGGGGCTTGCACTGTGGTAAAAATGAAGCCACTACTCCCACAGCTGTCCTCTGGGTGCTTTGCAACACTGGGAAGCCTGATGGCCTCTCAAATCCACCTTCAGCACTCCTAATGAAAGTAAAACAGCAAGCTATGAGGTCCCACAGTCACTAACAGGGCCGACACTGCTACTGCAATTGAAGGAAAAGAAAAAATTCATGCAACTACCAGGGCTGAAAGTGCCAGAGGCGAACAAAAGTGAGGAAAGACCTGGCCATCACTAAGAGAGCACCTGCAGTTGGTAGCTTTGGTGTGCTCAGGAAAGGTGGAAGGATCTATAAACCCTTCCACAAGTTCAGGTGCAGAATTTCTGAAGGAAGAGGTCTGATGAAGTTTGGGCAATGTCCTGGTGGAGTTAAGTAGGTATGGGCCCTCTTTTCTCCTGCACCCATCTTCTTCCCTGATCTGCTTGCACACCCATATACCTCTACTGTGACATATCATGGAGTATAGCCACATGGGGCATAGGCTTCCTGTAGAATAAAAGATATTGTCATTCTTGGAAGGCAGGTATATCTGCAGTTCTTAATACTGAGAGAGCTAAATCCAATCTGGGAATGAACTGAAGCCCATTAAAATACTCACTGATTTCACCAGATACTGGATGAGGCTCTGTGTAAAACATCTTGTGCCAACCTTTAGAAATCAAGTGTGACTTTACGGAGATGCAAGGAAAATATTTCCAAAAAGTTGATGCCACAATGAATCGCTTGCTTTTTGACATTGCCACACAGCCACTACTGCTCACAGGTTTCTGTGCAATGCATGGGCATTGAAAACAACAGCTGATACCCCCAAAACCAAGTATACCTGTTTAGACACATTAATATATTCTGACAGGCAATTGAGTCACCATGGTGTAACGAATACATCCCTAAAGCCTTGCTAACTCCCTGTTTCCAGCCTGTGGCCAAAGGCCATGCAAGTTAGCTTAACCCTCTCCCATGGCAGACCAAGCCAAGTCAAATAACCCCCATCTGCATGGGAAGCTTGGCACTATGTATTTTGTCACAGAGATGAAGGATAACATGTTGTGCCGTGGTAACAGGGGGCTATAGGTGAACTGCTGTTGAGCTTTGGGTTAGGAGCTATTTGACTGCTTAACAACAATAAAGTCTGGAGAAAATGAGATATTTGTATAACCTTTCTCTCTGGCCCAGGCTGGCACAAGGGAGCCTGGCTCTGTTGTTCCCCCCTTTCCAGCAAGCACGTTGCTGATACATCAAACAGTATGTTGTGTACCTTCTGCTCAAACAGGCATTTTCTGAAAGCATCCACTTTCTAAATGCTGTTGTTTTCCCCAAAAAACTCACATGGCCTGGGAACCTCTGCATGCATGGTCCCAGCCTGAGGGGCCATCCACAGCTTTGAAAGAAGTTGAAAAGCAACTCACCTTGGGAGGAGGGTAGAGATGACAAAGGGGTTGTCCTGGATCCTGTTTGCACAGCCTCAAGGAATGGCAGACCACATCGGCATTCATTTCCCTGTCTATGCTGAAGGAAATGGTGTTAAAACAGAGACCAACACATTCTTCTAAATGTTTGGAAGCAGGAGAAATTTCCATGGGAAGCTAAATCTCCCCAACACTACCAGATAACCTCATGCTTTGCCATGGCCCATAGCCACTGCTCAGCGTGCTGTCAGACCCGAATGACTTTCTGTCATAGCATCCTACTCAGCATGTAGAATTGGGTACCGGGATGATGAAAAAGCACTGCACTTGATGTGCAGCACCTGAATCAAATGTGTTATGCTGCGTTTTTTAATCAATCAGAAGCCTGACAAAGACTTAAAGGTTAAAGTTAATGCATATGCAATTTGGCACACATCTTCAGTCATTAACTTGGGAAAATAACCAGAAAGCCTTCAAAGATCCTTAACATTTAATCACCAAGCACAAGTGCTAGGGCTGTTTCCTTCTTTTTTGGGGATGCACTTCTGGGCTGACGAAGAATTAAATTAAAATGTTGGATTATAGCACTTCTTAGTCCTGTAAGCACTTTACAGTCCCTTGGCTAGTTTTAAAAATAAAAATAGAAACCCGAGGGAGGAAAAAGGTGTAGCAACAGCTCTGTTAATTAAACTAAGAACTTTCAAAGGAAATAAAGCGGCCTACATGTTATTTCTTTAATCACCAACATTACCTAGCAGCCTTCCCCAGCAGCGCGTATCAAGGTCAGGGCTGGGAGCATGTAGGGGCTGACAATTAGAAAGCTTGATTAAAGGTAAAAGGGAAAGCCAGAGACAGGTATTAACATAGTGGGACTATGTGTCAGAGCTGCCTCATGCACATGAGTTATTCAAATTCCTCTCTCCACCAGAAGAGCTGAATTTCAAAAGGTAATTACATCAGGTGGGCCCGATCTGAGAGGCAAATGGCACATGGAAGTGGTTACGGTGGCAGGCTGTGTTTGTTCATTCGGGGAGAGCTGTGCCAAATGCCAAGCTGGCATCCTAGCTTTCGTAATCATGTGATTTTTAGAATGAGAACCCTGAACTTCAGTCTGATAATACATGCATACTTCTGAAGCACGAACTAAAGCAAGGCTTGAGAAAACGCAGTGGTACTTACAGTTCAGCTATGTGTGGTCCATACACTTCAGCAAGGACGTAACAGAAACCTTGCAGTTTTTCTAGAAAACATACATTTGTTAAGTGACTCAGATCAGTGAAGCTGGTTTTATGACAGTCAGAACACAGCAGGAGCAACTTCTGGTGAATGCTGATTTATCTGAGAGAAATGTATGTAAGTCTGAGATTTCAGCATAGCATCAGAGAATGGGAAAACCTGAATTTCTAACCTAGGCTGGGACGTGGAGCTCTCCTCTGGCTTTAGGCAAGCAGTTGGGAAAGACTGAGAGGATAACCGGCATTTGCCAAGTGTTCTGAATATTGTATCACGTGAAAGCTGAAAGAAATCACGCACGCCACAGCATGTTCTGAGCTGCTCAAATGGGGGTAGGCTTGTGAGAGGAAAGAAAAGAAATAGATGGAGTGTAGCAAAGTGATGAAGGACTTCATGCTTCTGTTTGGCCCGCCTCAGTGGCTCTGAGATTTTTGTGCAAGGAAGAGCTGCGCTCACCCTGCAGAGGAGAGAGGAGGCGCAGTGCTGGGCCTTGGAAGATGCCAAGAGGCAGAATTGCACCCACCCAAACGGGCAGCTGCCAGATTCCCTGGGAGAATTCCTAGGAATTTGCTTTCTCTCACACCTCCATGGCCAGGCTGCACTCACCCTGGAGAAACAGGGAATGGGCAAAAGGAAGTGCGATACTCCACCACAATCCTGCTCTGTGCTGCAGGCAGCTCCTGCAGCTGCAGTAGATGATTTTTCTCATGCCAGATATTTTACTTCAGTCAAGCTATTAGCTTCATTTCTTTGCCTCCCATGCCACATAATTCCTCTCTATCCGCTTTTCAGGAGATATGTGTGAGTTAAAAATTGGTCTTCTGGAATTAGATTGGATTCTTGTTCGCCTAGACGAAAGCATTGCAGACACCACTAGTGCTGCCTTCGGTCTGGTGTCTGATTGAATCCTGGAGTAAGCCTTGAAGGAAGCTCCCAGCTCCTTCTCGCAGCCCACAGAGGTTGGTTGCTTCCCCAGCTCATCCCCAGCAGGGACTTCTGTGTTTGCTGGTGTGCGGGGGAAGTTGGGCTTCCAGCTGCCTGATGCGGGGATAAAAGTGGGTGGTGAGAGTGGCAAATACATAAAATATTGGGCAAGTAGAGTCGTCTTGGAAGATGCCAATGCCAAAACAGACCGAAGCCATAGGCAGTGTTTGTAGGACACACCCCATGTTTTGGCACCCACAAACCTCTTGCCTGCTGAACACACACAAGAAGACAGTGCAGAGAAAAAGATCTGGTGGGAAGAAGCTGTGCTAGTGACAAAGGAGGGGAAAAGAGAGAGAGAGAGATTATGATGATTATTTTGTGAGTGTCCAGGGCCAAGATAAGAGCTTAAATCTAACTAAACACTTAAAATTTAGAGAAAAACTTAGAAGTGCTTGGCCAGAAGTGAGGATGCTTCCTTTTGCTCTGCTTCAGGCAAGAGGTCCCCTAATTGCCCTCTTCTCACATGACAAAAATCCCAAAGGGGTTTTATCCGTAGCTTCGTAGTCCTAGAAACACAAATGCTGTCTGAAACCCAGGAGACAAATATTTGCAGGAAAGATGGAATTAATCACCTTGCCATTTCCACTTGAGCTAAGGTGTTTGCACAGCAGTGGCTTATAGAAACAGAGCCTGACTCGGAGGCAATGCTGAGACGGACCATCTCAAAGCATGTTTAAGGAACTGGGCACCTCTTGTTCATTAGATAGCCAGAATCAAGACAAATATGCATTCTTGCTAGCAGCATTTTGTACCTCACAGATACTGCCCACTTCCCCAGACCTAGCATTCCTGTCTACTCCAGAGCTGCCTTCATTCATAATGCTGCTGTGCTTTATTGTCTCTCAGATCACAGCCATGGCAAACATTTCCATACGAGAACATGACTGTGTTTTCTGTCCCCACAGTCTGGGACGGAATGGGATTGACCGATACTGAATCTCTCTCTTTTTCTTTAAATATTTTTGGTTTTAAACAGTGTATGACTTCACTGAAGGTCTGATACAACCCCCCTTATTGCCAGCAAAACAATAGGGGGGGGCATTAAAAAAAAAAACAAAAAAGTGTTCATGCTCTTTTTTGTCCTTAGGAAAAAGCCTCGTTGTCATCAATTTGTCACAGTCAGTCTTGTAAGCAATTGTAGGCATGTGTCAAATAATGAAACGGTTCCTTCAGTAGAAATGGCACTGCCTGATTTAATAGGCTGCTCCTCATGAGGATCCAAAGACTTCCTTTTGTTCCAGGGAGCAAGAGGAAGCTGCAGAGTGCTGCTGGGATGCGGGCTTCACCTCCTGGGGGAGGATAAATTGGGTTACACTGTAGCTCCTGCACAATCCCTAGGATTTTTCATTCCTTTCATGTTCAGGGTCAGTTTTTTTCTATCGGGTGTACTCACGCATCTCATAAAAGGTAACTGGATTATACAGATTTAACTAAAGGGATAATAGGATTTTATGTGTGTAAAGAATGGCAGTTGAAAAGAAATATCCTTGCACGACAGCTGAACAAGGTCCATGGAGTGAATCATGATCATAGATCTAGCATGTCATATTTTAAAGAGGAAAATTGTATTTTAACAGCAGGATCCCCACTTCTAATTGCAACTTCATGGTGATGTGCCTATAATTTAAAACACCAAGGATACTACTTATGGAATAGAGATCAGATAAGCATCATTCTGTCAATGAATGAATTCCAGCAATCTCCTTCCTGCTTCACCCTATATCAGAAAATAATGTCTTGGAAAGGAAGGAATTAATATTCTGCATGCATCCTCCGTGATGCTGAGGTCTGTATAGTAATATGGTTCTCAGAGATACAATTCATGAAGGCCTCTATAAAAGGCTGTATAATGAAGAATCGTGAAGGCACCCTTTTGCATTCATAAAGTTAAAACGATGGCATGAACGTGAGATCTAGCTACTTAAGCAGTTGCAGGAAGAGTCTGTGAAGCACAGAGCTATTTTGGTATTCAGACTGTTCTCTATTTAGAGACGTGTGCTTGGACAGCTAGGCTCCTTTGGGCTGATAAAATACAAGGCAGAAAAGGGGGAGTCCACATATGCTCCTATGGAATAGCTCTCACTTTTAAAATTTTTCTCATCAGTTACGTTCCAATAGCTTTTCCATTCGCATCACTGTCAACCTCAGATAATTTTAATGATTTTACAATAATGGCTTCCTGTCCCCATTGAAAGCGTTTTCATCTCCTCAGTTGATCTAAAGACCCGTATTGACAAGGAAGAGGAGTGTCTGGACATGCAGCAAAGCTGCTAACAAAGAGACAAAGCGGAGACAAAGAGCAGAGGAAAAGGGGGCTCACAGGCTTCTGGGCTTCTCACAACCCCACTCACTGTAACTGTGGGATGAAATCCCAGCTCTGCTGCAGGCACATCTTTTCTGCAGATAGCACCTGGCTATCTTTCAGCCACATTAATTTTAGGTGCTGCTGAGATGTGGTGAGGGCTTTTTCAGTCTCAACGTGTGAATTTTTAATTAACAGAGAAGTATGGCGGTACCAGTGAAACATATGGCACATTATTTGATACTTACCAGGTATGTAGTTGCACAGTCTCTCCATGGCTGCCTTTACTGTACTGTTGTGCCACTGTGCAAGCTGTTCAATCACAGAGACCACAAGCACACATCCTTCAAACAAACAAATAAACAGAGTGAATGCGGTTATGTAGGGAAGCACCTCACGCAATAGAAGAACTTTGGGCATTGCTGGGCATTTCATATCTTGGGATGCTCCACAGTAGATGAGAGCTCGGGGGGAAATATTTGAAAACTTCTGTCTTTGGTCAAAGCCTGGGAGTTATCACAGAATGGATACCAACATCAGAGGAACTCTGTCCTCTTAGCAGCCCTCATGTCTGTGCTGGATGTACCTCTTGTACCCTTTGGAGCTCACAGAGAGCTATCAAAACTTAAAAAATACCACTTCCTCTCAGCTACAAGAAATCTAAGTTCTCAGAATTTGCTCTCAGGCAGTCTAGAAATGAAGCTGCAAGGTTTGGATGTGGATACAGATACATCTTTTTGCAGAGCTCAGGAGCATTAATATTTAGGTTTCTAGACTGGCACGACTCCTCAAAGTGAGCTTTTAAATTCCTTCCAAGTACCCCTGCCTATGTGCTATTAAATCAAACTGACATCTTTCTACAGAAAAAAAACTTTGATGCTCCTATGGACCAAGTGACAAATAAAAGATGAAGCAATACCGTTGGAACTTGCCGTAAGACCAATATCTTTGAATTGTCTATTAGTTTTTCTACACCAAATACAGTAATCCAGTGGAAATTACAGTGAACTTGCCACCTCTTCTGCAGGGATAACAGCCCACTTCTCCATACTTACTAAATAGAACTCTTACCCAAAGTCCTCTGCAGAGCGATTGGTAAGGCATGCTAAGAGCCATTACCTCTAGTCATTCTGGAAGAAAAGATGAGTATATGGAGACTGCTGGCACCAAGAGGAAATGCTGAAACAAATCATTCACTCTTCTCTCTCCACCTTCAAAACAGAAGCTAGTCCTAAGAATTAACAGTTGATTAAAACACAGGGGCTTCACAGGTTCATAAAACTTCAACTGTGTGAATGGAAAACAAGTCCTGCACTGGCTCCAGAGATAGAAAACAGACCCTGGCTTGTTTGTAATGCTAACATGGGCATAGCCACAGAGTGCCAACTCCATCACTTAGTGCTGAGATGGCGCTGCAGGTCCTTCAGACATGCTATAAGCACCTGTGAAAGGACTGCCTCCCCTGGTGTTTACAAGGCCGTATTATTAACATAGGCAAACAGCCTACATATAAACCAAATTACCCTTCCCCTGCCTTCTTACTATGTTTGTTTTATTCATGAGGCTGGAGACTCAGAAAAACTAAACAACCAGAATGATGCCTTAACAATAAAACACACATACTCCTTCCATGTGCTCCTTTATTCTATTATCAGGATCAAAATATCTGTCTGTCTAGAAGTCAGAAAGACAGACAGGAGTCCAAACAGAAAGACTAACACAGCAGTACTTGGTCTCCTGGTGGGGATGCAGAGAGGTTCATCTCTGCCTTGTCAGACATGGTGGTGCTGACTCACACTATCACAGCCAGGTCTTCTCTCCTCTGCTGGTGTGAGCACAGGGAAAGGAGCTGATGGAGGCACAGCTGCATAGTGCTACAGACTGTGTTCACAATCCCCAAAATGATCCTGAGGATAAAAATACCCCTGGTGCTTCACTTTCCTCTGGAATACAAAAAACAGACTCTACTGAAGATGTAAGAGAGTTTCTCTCTCATGTTTGTCAAAGCATCGCAGAGGGGAGGAAAAATAGCTATTTTTAATTCAGCTTTGCCAAACAGAAACAGAATTCTTAATCACAAAAACAATCATTCAGGTAACCCTACTGAGGGAGAGGTCTCTTGGTGATTAAATGGAAATTTTTCACATTATTAAGCCAGTCAGACCCTTCTGTGCCTATTGAACCAGGCCCAAAGGGAGATTTGCTTTGCCTGAGAATTAACAGAGTCATCGCTGAGATGCTGAAGTACTTAACACAGTGCCTTGGGCTACTGGATGCTACATGAATATAAATAACAATAATAACAGCCTGGCAGCTCCAAAAAACCCACAGAGCTGAACCCCAGGGCATTTGCTCTCATAAACCAGTCTTCACTGTCACACAGAGGGTGCTATTACCCTCTCCGTGTTGCAGACACCCACTGGCCCCGCCATGATTATTTGAATGCTCTCCCAGATGCACTCGTTCCAGATGAAACACAGATTTTGTCAAGACAATTAGACAGAGAAAGACATGACTGATTTTCAGGGGGACAATTAGAGGTGCCCTCAGCCTCAGTACTGGTTTGGGGATAAAAACGCGTTCCCTCCAGTTAGTAATTTATTCTCTAGGATAATCTGATTCTTGTGTTGGGCTCTAGGTGCAGTCACACTGGAAGTTAACCCTTGCTCCTGCTAGAAATCTCTATTTTTCATCACGTAGATCAACTTCCTTTTGGATTCAGTGGCAGGAAAATAATTGATGGTTAGCTGCAGCGCAAGAAGCCACTATTCCTCCCCCCCCCCCAAAAAAAAAAAAGAATCAACATAAATATCCCTGAACTATATGACAATTATCAGAAATGCTAACAAGTTATCTTACCTCTAACAGGTCTGAATCCTGTTGCCTAAAAATGGAAAATAGCTAAAAAGGACAGCTGTCTTCAGCTGTGGGAATCTCACTGCTATAATTATCCATGATCACTTCTGAGTAAGATTATAAACTTTTTAATACTCTGAAATCAGTAGAGAAAACACTCCCAGATTTGGACAGTCTTCAGCAATGGCTGCTTGCTTTTAATTAAGCAGATATTTACATGTGATTTATTTCTCATCATGAGCAGGGCAATAAGGCAATCTAGATAAGCTTCCAAATTAAAGGTTAAAAAAAGCTCTGCATTTTTTTTTTTTTTTTTTTTTTTTTTTTTGGTGATTGCATGTGATTTGCTTTAGAAACAAGTTGCAAGAAATTGACTTTGCTGTTGCACTGTAATAATAGGTTTCAATACCTTGTCAGACTGAGGAAGAAATTCATTGGTGAATTGATGCCTACCAGCCATTAGAAACTAGACTCTGGAATTAATAAAAATGCTTGTCTCTTTTAGTGATATTTTGTCCTATCTGCTATTAATTTCTGAAGAGATAAGAGAAAACCATAACCATTTTGCTCAGAAGCAGTAATCTGGAAACCCACGTCAGGAAGCGCTTGTCCCCATGTATTTGAGAGTAGCATGTAATAATAAAGTGACATTTCCAATAGGCTTGGGAGAAAATCATACCCCAATAATAAAGTCAGAGCTAGAGATTCATTTCCTAGCCCTGGAGCCCCTGGCAGTTTGAGCAGACTATTTAAGTTAATCCACTTCTGCTGCACATGTTTGAAAGGTTCTATACTTAGAATGATACCTGTGGATGTAAAGGAGTGCCTGGACACTGAGAGTGGCCTCTCTACATTTCAGATTTGTAGATATTCTTGTCCTGTTAAATGGGATTTCTGACACCTGGAGCATCCTTCTTTGCCACTTTTTGTTCACACTGATGGGTGCTGGGGCCCTTTCTTGTCCCTCCAGCCATATTGCCATTCCACTTCCACAAATTAGCTGTACCACAAGGAAGAAATAAGCCAAGGAAAGTGGCCTGGGGCACAAATAGCTCACCACAAACCCTGCTTTTCAGACTCTGGTTGCCTGCCCCATTCTCCACAGTTCAACACAGAACAAGACATCCCTTGTTCCAAATTCCAAATAAGAGTGTTTGTATTGGGAGCAAGCAAAAAAATCAGCATGTCTACTGTTTTCTCCCCTGAGATAGGGGCCAAAACTGCACAGGCAGACCACAGTTATGCAATATTTCAATACAGGAAAGATTTATTTTTCACTATATGTACCTTATCTAATACTTCACAAAATCTGTTTTGCCTTCTGCTTCTGAACGCTGAGATGATGCCTTCAAAGAAAAACCCACTGTAATCTCAACATTTTCTTCCAGCGTGGAAACTGTGAGCTCAACAGGTGCAACTGCATAAGCAAAGGTAGGACTGTTACTTTCCTGGCATCTGAAGAATTTGTTGCTTTGAGAAAGGGATCTGAGTATACAAGTTTTTAAATTCAGTCTTAGTTTCTTATGCCATTTGAAGCTAGCATGTTTGTATTTCACAGAGATAGCAGTGTGATGGAATATAATTATATTCAAATATAATGGCATGTAGAAGAACTTCTTTCCCCTAAATATTGTCAAGTTCATGAAATATCCTGGAAATGTTAAATGGTACAGTACTACTGAACCTGTCACTGGGCATAAAATTACATGTAGAATACTAACTAACAAACTTTTTAAATATTAATGTCAATATAGCAGTATTTTAAGCGTAATATCAGTTAGCATTTTTTTGCTCATGCAGTTCATGCTGCAGCAGTGAGACATTTCAGGCCTGAGCTGCAGAGCTCTGTTCGTTTGTTACTACTTCCTTAAGACAACCTGTGAGGTGTCTGTTATGGTTCCATACAGTTCTGCATGGGCTTGTACAGAAAATTCAATTTCCATCTGTGGAAGACTTCTGTATCCATACCTGCCAGCCAAATGTATCCCTGGTGTGTCTGTCATTACACTTTAAAGAGCCCTGTTTAACAAGATCTATAACCCCAGGCACTTGCAATGGAAATGCTTTTTACACTAATTAGTAGGAAAAGTGTGTATGTATACACCATTAGCATACATTTTCATTTCCAAATCAAGAAAGGGTATTAAAAATTTACTGAAGCAAGGATAGTGGCAGAGGGGCTTTTGCTATCTCTTGACAGTAGGACTGTTTCCTTGTCCAACAAACCATAAGCTCATTAAGCCACAAGCATCATCTGATTGCAAAGAATTGTCCGTTTCAAGATTCCGGATGCACAGAACTTGTTTTAGGTGTACAATTCCTAAAAGCATTTAAAATGATTACCAGAAATGTAAGCAGGTTGTTCTGAAGTTCTGTAGAGGGCGAACGTGTGAACAGGAGTGGCATTCAGCAACTGATCAGACAATCGATACTGATAAATAAGGCTATCAAAGACAAACGAGATTAAGCTTAAAAGCAAGTATTGGTGATGTAAAACACACAAGACTGCCCATGCCTACATATGCATATGCACATACACGAGTGTGTATTTACACACACACGTGCCTGCAGGTAGGCACACCTTCTCACTGCAATCTGTGTTTGCATTTCACACTCCTAAATTTTCAGTAAAGATGTGGGCTGACCTTGAAAATGGAATGTTTACCATCAGCTGTTGAAAAATACAAATCCCTGTAGGAAATATTTCTGTATTAAGAGTGGCTTTTGTATCTACTGCACTACTCATACTTGGGATTTTTCTATCTCAACCCATAGGGGAAAAAAAAAAGAAAAAGAAAAAAGCTGTGGTGAAATTTGCCATTTATTGCTGATCATCAGACTGAGTTTTGCTGCTGTGTTAACTGGGCACTGTCAGCAAAGTGAACACAGCCCTAGCATAGCTGATCTCAGACTTTCAGACTGCATCACGTTGTGGTGCTTTGTTGATATTGGGCACGGCCTTTTTACAGGGCTCACCGAGCTGTACATTACAGCTGTAAGCTGTCAGGGACATGGGCTGCCACACAGATCAGCACAGGCAGAAACTGGCAGCTCCGTAACACCTATTTGTTAGTGAGACAAGAACTAGAAGTATGTTTCAAGAGCATCCTTCTTTGTACGTGAGGAATCACGTTCTCATGGACGAATGGCAGGGGTGACCCACAGAGGCTGCTCAGAATGACATTATATTCAGCACAGAGACCCTGCTTCCCTGGCTGCTGACTCACAGGATCCCAGTTTGCAGGCAGAGAAGCACTGCTGCCTGGGTGCCTTGAGCTTTCCCTGTCTCATCACTTTGTTCCAAAAGGGCAGCCAAAGTTAATCAGCAAAAGGAGCAGGGCAGCCTGCTGCTGGGACGAATTAAATAAACTGCTGTTTGCAAATGATGCTTGCAGTCACAGCACAGAAAGCCAGGAGAGCTGGCTGGGAAGAGGCCATCCAGCACATGCCTCTGTCCTAGCAGTGATCTGTGGTGTCCCTCCCTAGTCTGAATAGTGTTTATTTCTGTTATTTCTTGCTGTATCTGTTACAGACAGCATAAGTCTATCTATAGATGGGATAGATGGACCCTTAATGATTTTGAGGGCAGATATCAATTCCTTTCTCAAGTTTTTCTTCTCTAGACTAATTAACTTCACTTTCTTCAGTCATGCTTTATAGCTTATGCTTATCATTCTCTGAACCTCTTGTCACACTGCCCTCGATGCACAGCCCCAGAAGGGAGCACAGAAATTCCTCAGGGAATTGCCAGCACTGGGAAAGGCAGCAGGTTACTTCACATCTTATGAGCTAGCTCCAGGTTGCACATCTGGGTGTCTGGAGGGTGAGTGCTCTTCCCAACAGCGTGCCGTTGTTGTGCTGCTACAAGCCCAGCTGATCCTCCCTGAGGACGTTCCCATCTGCTCTGTGTGGCACTGACTACTTCGCCCCAAATGCCTTCGACATACCCATGTGGAAATCTGGTCTTTTCAAAGGGCAACGACTCCAAGTTTGTTTTGAATCTAATCCTGCCCTACACTGTACTTGTCCCATCCCTGAAGGTGCTCAAGACCAGGTTGGATGGAGCAGCCCAATCTAGTGGGTGGCAACCTGCCCATGGCAGGCCACTGGAACTGGATGGGCTTTAAGGTCCTTTCCAACCCAAACCATTCTGTGATTCGACGATTCTATGATTCTCAGTGCTACATGAGTTACCAATTTAATAGCGTACTATTATCCAGGCTAATCAAAATAGGGAATGATGCTACATTCCAAGTTGAAGACTCAAAAAGACCTAATTTTGTACATCCTTCCACTTAAAGAGTGAGTCATGTGCAATTATCTCTGAACAAGGCCATCTACCAGTTTTGTCATGCCCTGTAGAAGCTCAATCAGTGCCACATAACTCTCAGCCACTAGATGAGTGTTGAGGTGGTGCCAAGAGCTTTTCTTAAGTCAAGCTATAGCATCTGCTGCTTCTTCCTATCTACATGACATTATCTCATCATCAAAGAAAAGTAGGTTGGTCTGACACTGTTCCTCCTTGAGAAATCTCCTTATTTACTTTTGAAAAGAATCTGAATAAAAATGGATTAACTATTACATGATTTTTTCAGGAATTGATGTTTAACTAACTGACCTATATTTACTCAATTTTCCTTTTTTTTTCACCATTTTGAAGAAGTGAACACAGCAGCTCCTTCCTGTCTTTCCATGTCTCACTTTTTTTTTCTAGGACAGCCTCTGCCTCTCCTGAGGTTGCTTCAGACATTTACGGATGAAGTTGCCTTTGCTGAAGTAGTGGTCAATTTGCAGAGACCCCTTAAGGGCTCTGTCATAGTTTGGATGGAGAATAAAACCTTTAACAGTCTTTCAGAAGTACCTCAATGAAGACCTTACATACAATGAAATATTAACATTGCTGTTTCTAGTTACTGGGGTTACTGTACTGTCTTGGAGTATGTACTTGCCCTGTGAAATGGGCGGTGTTTTCCTCATTTAACATGGTGAAAGTCAAAGGTATGACTATTCAGAGTACTCATTCATACTTAATTCTTGAGACAGAACAGTGTCTTGTCACCTAGATGCCCCACTGAGATTCTCAGGCTGCTCCCAGCAAAAAGGTTTCTTGTCCTGAAGAAATCCCCTAAGCCATACTGCTGGTTAGTGACAAACCCAGAAACCACAGCCAAATCGAAGATCCAGCTCCCAGAGCTGTGCAATGACCATTACTCACTGTCAATGCACAAAGACAAACAGCAGCTCCGTGGGTATTTGCAAACAGAAAAACTTACCAAAGCCCTTGCATTTGCCATAGGGATAAAGCAGAAGAGCGTATCACACACAAAGCCTGCAAGAAGCCTGGGAGAGAGCCTGGCTGATTTCACTGTATGCAGAAGGAGAGCATTTCCCCCACCTGGGGAGACAGGAGGCAGCTTTCATGGTTGAAGAAAAGAGACTCCCAGGTGCTGGGAGGTCTTTTCCAAAGGCAGGGCCAAAGAAAGCCCATGTGGAAGCTCCACTATCTAGTATCTATTTAAAAGCATGTGGGAAATGGTAATGAACTGTTTAGGTATTGAAAGTAATCCTGTGACCAAGTTGGTTATCAGTAGCTTCTTTCCTCCTCTTTTCCTTAATTCTAAAAGGCAGCAGCATTAAGCCCCTTTCTAGGTGGGAACACTTTCCAGTTACTTCATTTTTACAGCAAACCAGTTGTGAAAAGACTTTATTTGAATGAAGCAGCCACATTTTTCAAGAAACTGCAGCAAAAATGACCTAGGTATGTTTCCAGTATGACCAGAACCTACTGGGGCAGATAGATGGTGCCTAGAAGGGAGCACTGCAGGCAAGGGGAGCATGAAAAGGACACCACCAAGTTATAATGCACTCAGTGGGCACACCAAAATTGCACTTTGCTCTCCCATCATATCATTTCCACATTATTTCTTCCAAAAGGATGCTATTTTCAGTGGAAAGACATGGCAGAAAATATTTTCTGTGTTTTGTTACTGAAAGACCATCTATTTCCTGACCAGCATCAGCTGTTACATAGCAATCTCCAGCATGCAGGTCACATATGCATAGCAGTGCTCAGAAATGACTGTTTAATATGCAGACACCTCATTTCCCTTAGAAACCTGAGGCAAGTGCCTTCAAAACATCAGTCCCATGACCAAACTTTAACCTGCTTGAGAAAGTTCATGTCTTCAAGAAAACCTCCTGTACGCTTCACAGCAGGCAAGTCTAATGTTGTAAATGCTGCTTAGATCTACGTGGCCAAAAAGTCAGGGGAAGTTCTCACGGCTCTCATCTGATGCCTTCCCAGACAGAAAACCAAGGCTAGAAGGCTCCGTGGTTGGGCTGCTGAAAGGAAATTGCACTCATTTTCCTTGTGATGAGCACATCTCACCTTCATTTCCGTGCTGAGGAGGGCTGGCACTGAACCAGCTGCCAGAATCAGTGCTACCCCTCAATATTCAGCTGTAAAAAAGCTGTAGGAAAGCACGCTCCCTGCCTTCCCCGTTTCATACAAAGCACAGCATTATGAAGTACCACTTCCCTCTCGCTGCCTGCCCCAGCAGTTATCCTGATGGCCATTTCTGCTTTTTGCCATTGCTTTCATTTTCCGTCTGGTGACCAAGCGCTGACTTGAGCAGCCCCTGCACTGTGACTTGGCTCACTTCCTCACCACCTAAATCTGCACTTTGAATGACGTGGTTGTGTGTCAGAATCCTGTTTCAGTCGACCTTAGAATTGTTACATCTAACTGTCCTCACTGACACAAAGAAAATGCTTTTGGTTGAAGTATTGGTTAAAATTCTGATGGAAGTATTGGTTGAAATATTGCCATCTAAGGCAACACAATTTCTGTTTACAGCACTAACATGGCTGAAGAGCTAAAAGATGATGAAGTAGAATACTGAATCATAAGGTTAAATGGTGGAGACGCTCTGTACATTTGTGCACATAACAAATGCAAGGCAGCACATCCCTCTGGGAACTGAGGATCACACCTACAGCATTTCTGATGCACAGATACCCACACTTGTGCTGACACTGGTATGACCAGCTTCGCTTTGGGAATACATTTGGCAAAAGCAATGAGAATGCATGATGTCCTAACTGCTTGTAACACTACCTACAATAGAGTGACTGTAGTGGTTCTGAGCAGCCTGATCTAGCTGTAGATGTGCCTTTTCATTGCAGGGGCTTTGGACTAAATGGCCTTTAAGGATCCATTCCAACTCAGACAGCTCTATGATTCTATGGAAATGCACCCCACAGCTCCAGCTGGCAGTACGTGGGAAATCCAGCTGCACACCCTCACCAGAAGAGGAGAAGCACCCTGTCAGGTGGCTACCAGCAAGGCCATGGCTGGAGGTGGGATCACCTCAAGGCCCCTTTGCAGGCACCCACCCCATGTGGCCCCGTGGCCCAGCACAGGCACCAGCCATACTGCCAGGTCCCTGGAAAAGTTCATTAGCAGCAGGTGAGCACCTTTGGCAGTTACCACTCGGGCCTTGCTCCACAGCCAAGCTATCCTTACTAGTATTTCCTAGGACTGGGAATAACCAAGCAGACTCTACATGAGCTGGGGGACAGCACATCCTCCCACCAGCAGTGCTGAGAACTGCTTCCCAGCTCCCTGGGAACACCAAAGCCAGATCATTCAGCGTTCCTCTCAGCAGAGCAAAAAAAACATGAACTTTGGGAAGCAGTCACTCAAAAACAAAATCATAAAGTAGTTCCAGGCCCCATGCTGGCCTTGCAACATCCCGAACGATTATTTCACCAACAGCTCCGAGTGTTTTGCAGTACAGCCACAGGAGCAGATAACGGAATGATTTACGATGTGCACAGCAGTTCCCTGCTCACCGGTGCAGTAACAAAAGAACAGCCAGCAGGACAGCCAGCCTGTACATACCGACACAGGTCTGTCCCTGGGACAGCCTGGAGGGGAGTGCAGCGGGCGGTGGGAGCTCTGCAGTGGGCAGCGGGGAGCAGATCACCCTCAGCAGGAGTGGCAGCCAGAGGATGCGGAACCAGTTCGGAAATGTCTGCCTAGAGGCCCTCATCCTAAGAAAAGCAACAGAAAAGCAACAGTCAGAAGAGCAGAGCGCAAGCAGGCCTGCATTCCTCTAATACACGGAGAGCATCCTGCATCCTTATTGCTCCTCTGTGGGTAAGAGCTGGTGCAGGACTGCTCCAAGGAGCATTCGTGCTCACCCCATGACCCTGGTTAGATGCTGACCGCAGCCCTCGGCTCCCCCCCCCCCCCCCCCCCCGTGCCCCACTGACCCCGTTGCAGCTGTTCCTGACCTACTGGCCTGGTGGGACCAGGAGGGTGCTGTGAGCAGCTCTGCACGGCGCGCCCGCAGCGAGTGACTAACGACCTTAAACCACAGTAGCTGCCGGAGCCACTCAGCATTAATAACGCAAGACACTCCCCTGAGCAACTCGTGTTGCATAAAGAAAAAGCCGACAAAACCCTTCCCCCCAGCCCTCCTCCTCCGCTCAGATAAAAGAAAAAATAAAGAAGATCTCCTTCTGTTTCTTTAGAGCAGGGTTTCCATTTGGGCGGCTGGGATAAAAATAAAATACGGTGAAAAAAAAGAAAAAGAAAAAGAAAGAGGCTGCAGGCGGTGGAGACCGAATCAGGGGATGGGCAGGCAGCTGCTGGTGGGGTGAAAACAGTGGAAACCAAGTGAGTGGCACATCTGCAGTGGGCGCAGCTGCCTCAATGTACATCCCTGACCTCGCCGGGGATGGGGACACCCTGACCACTCCCCCAGCTAAAGGCTTCCCCATCTCCGTTTGGGTTGCTGCAGGGAAGCTGCGGCCAACTGCTCCCTGCCTTAGACAATCATGGTCTCCCAGATGTGGAAAGGCTTCACTCAGATGTGCTGAGATGCTGTGAGGAGCCTGTGTCATCCAGCATCCCTGTGTGCTTCTTGCATGTAAATAAAGCAGGATCGTAAATGGTGCTGTGAAGGAAATATAGACAATATAAATCAGTGTTTTCTTGACTTTAAAATCAATAATTCCCCACCAAACCATTCCTACAGATCAGTGTGACCCCACTGGGATCACATCAGCTCCAGTGATTAACATGTTCATTTTGCAAACTGCTTCTTACAGCTTCCCCTCTGTGAGAATCCCACCTATTTTGTCTTGGGAGTGAGTCCTTGAAAGTCTGCATCAGCTCTTGGAAGCAGAATTTATCTCATCATTCATGGTTCTGTAATCTAGTGGCTCCGGAAAATAAAAAGACTATTAAAAGCTTCATTGTGAATGCATATTGTGGTACATACTCATTCTTTATTCCAATCCACTTGCAAATGCGTGTTTTTCCTTTTCTAGGCAAACAAACAAACAACAACAACAACAAAACCGAAAGTAGGGGTAATAGCTGTTGCTCGAGCTTTACAGTTCCTGCTTCTCATTCCTCATATAGATAGCACTGTTCAGAGCAGCTCTCTCTTCCTGCTATTTTTAATAGCAGATATACAGAAATCATAGTGCAAAGTATCTTATCCATATGCCAGCCCTGCTGAAATCTGCAGGATGTTTTTCTTAACGCTGTAGAAACCTGCTATAAAAAGTTGCCGTGCTACGGTGACTGCAGCTCCATTAAACCCTCTTTAACATACATATCACTTGGTTCCCAATGACACTTTGAAGTCCTTTAAAACTGTGCATATTGAGTGCTTGCTGCAAAAGCAGAGTGCTAATAATAGGCAAGGAGAAAATCTTCCTAGCACTGAGGTCTGGAGAATGGTTTCCAATTTATCTCTGTAGCAGAACACGAATCTACACAACAGAGCTTAGAAAGCATTAGATATCTCCAAGGCTGCTCCCCAGAGAGGTGGGCTGCAGAGCACACAGCTCTATCCCATCATCAGTGGGATTACTCTCTTGCATTTGAGGCTGGAAAGAGCAGTGAGATAACCTGGAATCGCATGTAACTGCATTTCATGAGATCTTGTGCATTCATGAAGCTCTTTAACCAATTAAAGAAAACCCCAAAGCCTTTAGAACACGCAATCTGGTCGGACAAACAAGGGATCTACATGTACAGATTTAGAGGCCAGCTGGCAGGGTGCCCCCCTGCCGATGCTGAGTTTTAATTCCTCCCACTCAAATCACATAGCTGGTTCCACCTTTTGCCAAGTCGGTTTTATATGGCTTTCAAGTCCCAATGACAGTGAGACCTAATAGTGCCTGAGCAGAGCAGTGAAGGAACATGTGGTGATGTATCTTCTTAACAAGCACATGAATGATGTTAATGGGAGGTGAAAAAAACAATAAAAAAGCATTAGATCTATCCCAAAGAAAAGGATTTGATCATAAACCCTCCCATTTTGCTTGCATGCAACATCTGAGCCAGGAAAGGTATATCTGGGACACACCTGCTGCTTACCAAAAGCAGCCTGGGGTGTCCTCTGCCTTGAGCAGTGTGGCAGGATCATTCTGTGTTTATGAGCATCCTCGTGTCCCCTCATTGGCACCAGACCCAGAAGGATGCAGGGCCATCACAGGGCTCCTGGTCTGGTCCTGGGGTGGCTGGTCCTGGAGCCTCTAGGCCTCTAGTTCCTGACAACTAATGGAAAACAGCTTGGGTGGTGGAGACAAACGAGCTTGGGGATGGGTAAGGTTTCAGCCTCCATTCCTGATGGAGATGCAGTGAAACAGTTAGGCTTCTGATCTGAATGAGGGCTTAGGCAGAATTGCCAGCACTACCGGTACTCGCAAAGGAAAGAATCACCCTTTCCCCAAAGGGGATGCTTTGTGTGATTGCTACTAAAAGTGTGAAATGAAATGCAAGGATGGAGTTATTGTCAGTGTTGCTTTTGGTAATGGGTCCCTGAGGACCTGTTTATGTACATGGCTGACACACTGAAAAAAGCCATGAAGAGAAAAGGGGATGTAGAATACTCACTTGAGGCCCTGAAACAGGACAAATAAACATCAGTATATCATCTGTCAGGAGCAGGGAGTGACTGGCTGAAGAAGGGAGACACTCCCTTGGAATATGAAATGATCACCTTATGAAAGGAGATCACAGTTGGCACTGGGTATTTATCTATCCTGTTCTGTCCAAGTCACTGCACATGTTTCCCTTCCCTTCCCTTCCCTTCCCTTCCCTTCCCTTCCCTTCCCTT
>JAPSGF010000102.1:300267-453224 GCA_035772895.1 Perdix hodgsoniae | reverse complement strand
CTTCCCTTCCCTTCCCTTCCCTTCCCTTCCCTTCCCTTCCCTTCCCTCTTAGCACTATTTGGCTAGATTTCTTTTACATATTTATTTTTAAGAGACATGTATTTCTTTTTCTTTGTTACATTCATACACGTGTTTGTATGATGACTAAATATTGTTTTGGAAGGTCTTCTCTCTATCTCTCCCATTTGACATGTTGTTCTGTTCTTAAGGGAATAGACATATGCCTTAGATTTTTCTGGCTGGAGAGATAAAACCTGCAGGAAGAAGCCTTTATTTCAAAGATCCTTTCAGTTGTTTCTCTTCCTTTTATTTTCCAAATGTCACCCTTTGTGTCCCTTCACGATGAAGTTCCCACTGGCTCGTTGCATTGATTATTTTGCCTTGCTGCTCTCAGGATTTCTGTGACTGTCATAATCAGCTCCATGCTTGGTGCATTATCACTGGCATGGACGAACGTTTCCAAAGCCCCATGTGGATTTGCTGCTGCACCACAACCAATTGAGTCATTCCCTCTGCCCCAGTTTCTGCTTGAGATTGAAGTTATGCATCTATTTCAGAGTCTCTCTCAATCTCATTGTCATTCGAAGCTGCAGGGAAAGCATTTGAAGCAATATTTTCCTACACTCCTATCTGGAAAATTGTTCCAAACTATTACCAAGCAGTGGCTGAGATGATTATCCTTTATTCTGCAGCCTTCAATGAAATTAACTATCCCAGCTTGCAAGAGCTGTTGATATCTGTGCTTTTGGAACAGTAAACCACTGACACTGCTTACTTTGGGTATAGTGAGGCGTGAGAAGAAGACTCCTAGGGTTTTTAGGTAGGGAACATGTGAAAAAACACAGCTTTGTTAATGCTGTTGCATTTTGTTACTGGGCTGGTTTTAGTCCAGAAATACAAACCTGGCTGGTGTGTATTCACTGTGCACAGATGTCACTATAAATTCCCGAGTAACCTTACCAGTGTTGATTTTGCCTTTTGAATTGCATGGACACAATGTTAAGCCTTTTCAGATCTAAATAAGAACAGACTCTTGCCATCACGGGGACAAAAGAAACAAAGCTGTTAAGTAAGGAGAACAAGGCGCTGCTACTGAGAAAGCATTAATTAGGAAGGCTTATTCAGAGCACTTAGGTAATAGAGTAAGTAAGAGCCAGATGTAAATACGAGTCAGGCAGCCTGGGACAGACTCAGCCACTTGGTACTCATTTAAAAACCTAGAAGAAGTCAGAGCTGAGCGGCACCAATTCAGCATGGTGATGCTTTTCTCCCATTACGGTGAGGCCATGAGCAGCTCATCACTTGCTCAGCAAACCAGCCCTCTGCACTGATCCCCACACAGCTCTCGCTGTTGCTTTGGGTTTTGTCAGAACATAACCACCCATTGGGCTCTTGGCTTCACACAAACTGAGGGCGTGTTGGTTGGGAAAAGTTTTCCCAGATGCTGCCAGGTTAGGAGCGTTCACAGCAGGAGAGCACAGCATCAAAGGAGAAGAAAAATAAATGTTTGACGGCATTTGTTCCATTTGATCTTTCCTCTGATCACCCAAACAGAAGAAACACAGCTTTACAGCCCCTTGATCTCAGCACAGAGCGTGTGCCAAAAAAAGATAATTATTCCCAGTGTTTGGGTCTGGGGACAGCAGCAAACAGCATAGAAGGCATTTTTAGCACACACCAAAGTTCCCAAGATGATTTAAATGTACTGCTGGAGGCTTGCGCTGGGAATTCTGTGCTCAGAAACAGGGCCTGTGTGACAGACATACTGCTGATGGCACTCCACAGTTCAATAACAGGGCTGAGTTTGAAGGATTCTTTTTTCTTTTCAAAGAGACATCTCACTGATTTGCTCCAATAATAAAAGACCTGCAGGTGAGTTGGACAGCTTCCATTAGCAAAATGGCCCTGCAGGGACAGCATCTATCATTCACAGATAAATACACCAAGGCAGCACGGCTGATTCTTCAAGTATTAATTAAGCGACTGGCCAGCCAGCCATGGGCAGAGTTTTCCTGCTCTACGGGGACATCAGGCTGCACACAAGCGCTCGAAGCACTTGAAGGATTGCATGCCCACTGTCTCAGACAAATGAAAGGCTAAGTTACAGCCAAGTGAGGCTTGCACCCACCCCACTGTCACTCAGTGGTGTTGGGCAAACCAACCTCAGAGAGCAGGTCATCCCTTACGTCTTGACCTATCAGTGATAATTCAAGGAAGGCTTATTTGCACTTGTCTGTCTTTTCAATTGCGGTAGATTTTATGCTGACATACTGTCTTGACACCAGTGGTTGAGTCTTGCATGTATATGAGAAGATGACAGGGGAAGTTGGTTTCCATTATCATTACTTGTAGCCACCTCTCTGTAAAGCAGAAAATACGCCTCTCAAAACCAGTTCTGCATTAAGAAAAGCTTTCTTCCTTCTTTTTGTTGCTTTATCCTGGCTGGACATCCCCTAGATCTGTCTCTTTCTGAGTGAGGGAGAAAGCACCCCATTTGCCTCCCTCTCAAGCTCTCTCCTGCATTCAGGGTCTCTCCACCTGGTCTCTAGCCCCTCTGCATGCGTCAAAGTCATTAAACCATCCATTAGGACTCCATCCTTTGTGTGCGGAGGGATGGCTGGCTGCTTGGCTGCCTCCCTTGCTCATTATTGGCCTTCTGTGGTCCTTTCCAGCTGATTTAACCAGCTGGTGCAATGAGACATGAACAGCATCTCAGAGAAATGAGCATCCCACTATAATACGTTTCCGATGTCTTTCTGCTCTCTCTCTGGGTGCATAAAGAAGTACTATAGCATCTCGCAATGAGTTACTGAATCTTTTTTGAAACCTGATATATTCTCCATGCGAGGTTTATTAAATATGAGGTGTATAGGCATACACATTAGCCAAGTCTAGCCGCCTAGACTGTTCAGATGAGAAGAGCAGACAAGCTTCTGCCTTGCAAATCAATTGTTCTGACACAATGGAAGAGAGAGGAAGGATCAGGGATGCCACCCAGGGTGTTATAGCAGCGTGACACAGAACTGGTATCTCCCTCTTCTCCCTGCTTAGAAAACAAACTAACATTAGAATATTTGTGGATTTTGTCTCCTGGTTATTTGTTTGCTGTCATTCATCATTTACACTCAGCGTTTATGTATACTGAAAGTAACACATAAATTAACAACAAGCCTTCAGGGTGTTAAATAGCCTCCTCCCCCTCACTGGAGTCATTTCTCACACTGCTCATACTCGAGCACATCTCATACTGTGCCCCACAGATCAGCACAGTGGGAACAGCACGCTGCCGCACAGGGATCCTCGCTGCCCAAACGAGAAGGTCCCTCTCCATTGCTTCTGCAGGGCTGGTTCAGCATGACTCAACAAAGCGGCTCTTCAGCCTTGCAGAAAGGCAGCAGACAAACCCTCCTCGCTAAGTTCCCACCACATAAAGCCAAGGAAGAAAACAAGAGATCGGGATCCGTTCAGGACCTCTGGAAAGCTGTGGTCCCTGAATTGAACACGAGGCAGCAGCCGCTTCTGGCGGTGATCAGATCCCAAATAGCATGAGGCAGCATGAGAACAGAAATCCCGATGGTGATGCAGCTGAGTATGCCCAAATCTGTTCCATCTCTATTTTCAGTATATGAGTGTGCTGCTCTCTGTGCAGCACGGTGCTGGAAATGCCCAGCAAAGAATAATCCTGCCTCTGAGTGATATTGCAGCAGTGGTCTTTGTGCGAGTCCAGAGAGAAGATAATGTGTGAGATAGATAAGGGATTTCATTTTGTGTTTGAAGCTGGGCAGGCAGGAGACAAACATTTCTTTTAGCTTAGGTACAGAAGAGCACGCATGGCGTACAGGTGTCCCATCACTGCGGGGTCACCAAAAGGGGTCCGTTTGGCAGCCTGAATATGCAGAGTTATTTGTGCTGTTGTCCAGTGACCTGGGTACCTGAGTCTCGCTGTGTTCTTCTTCTCCCTAGGCTTTCTTCTGCCTGCCCTTCGCTGGGTGCAGAACTTGGTACATTCAAGGAGCTGCCATTCTGGTGCGGTTTGCCAGGGAGGCAGAGATAAACTCTTGCCCTGAAAGTCCTCCAGAAAGAAGACCTGTTGCCCTGAAGTCTGATGTGGAAACCACAGAGAAAGCTAGTTAGGAAATGGTAGCGAACCCGTGTTGCAAGCTTCTGGGCTCTAAGTGATGAGCAAGTGTGAAAAGGTAGGACAGCTGCAAACAGCCCCATTCCTGCCCCCAAAGGGACCACCTGGGTTTGAGCATCACTGCAACTGGTTCTCTGATTCCCTATTGACAGCTGGGTTTTGGCAAATGCTCAGCACTGACCTTCTGAAAATCACATCCCAGTGCAACTCTTCAGGATGAGCAACCAAAACCCAGGAGCATCACTGTGGCAAAAACTGCTAACAGAGATTAGGAACTACTGAATGTCAAACAGACGAAGGAAAGTGGCTCAATTCTTTTAAGGTACAGAAATGCAGCATTCCTTTTCTCTGAAGCTGGTGTCATTTCCAGCCCTTCAAAACCTGAGAACGCTTGCCCTCAATCTATTTGGTGCATCACACTATTTTAGGCAACAATTTGTGACGAAAAATTCATAATTCATCCATGTACATCATTTCTTCGCTTTGATCCTACATTCAGCAGTTTCTTTAGATGACTAGCAAAAATAACTGCAGTCAATGCAGATGAAGGTGAGCTGTAACCTTCATCCCAAACTCCCTGTCTATATTTATCAGGCTTGTCAGAGCAGTGACCCAGTCCCACTCCTGCTGAGCATGCCTGCTGCTCTAACGGCTCCAGGAAATCCTACTTGATGGTGGAAGAGTTGGTACCCGAGTGAAAATAAATCATTCCCGTCCTCTTAGCAAGATAAATCAGATCATTCCCCAAGATTGGTGAAGTGCTGGTTTAGATTTGTGGCAGGAAGGATATCCAGAAAATCTTCCAGTTCTGTCTGCTCCGAACAGTCTGACAAGCTTTACAGTGTTGAAGTGCTAGGACCCAAGACCGTAGCCACTGAAATGTGTGTGGATACTTTCCATTCCCACCTTCGGACGTTGCTCCCCTTGATGACCATCTGGAGCCACAGTCTCAGAGCTTCGCTCCCCATCCTGGCTCTCTCCAAAGGTGTTTGTGGACAGAAAGCAGTACCTCCAAGGGAAGTACTTGTTATATTTCACCTAATGGTACATTTGCCCCGCACATACACTGGGTGTATCCTGGGAGAAAAGACTCCCATCTGGAAAGGTATTTTTTCTGTCACGTTTACAGGCAAAGAAAAGCACGGCAGTGGGCTTTTCCCCCTTTACCGAAGGGGAATTATCTGCTAGTTTGCCTGTCTCCAATAATGAACTCCAGTGTTTTCATGGTTTGTGCCATTTCCACACTTTCCAAAAAGTGCAATATATTGGCTGCGCCGGGAGAAAGCCAGCATAGGTTTCCCACTGCTGCACCCCTCTGCTGGGGGTCTGGAAAGCGGTGTGCTTTGCCAGAGTCAGAAGTCAGTTGACATCCTTCAGGATCGGGCCTTGGAGTGCACATAAATCAGTTACAGGTACTTGAATTAGGAGAATTAATTAAGAAGGCCTTCCCATCCCCAGGGGGTAGAGACCACAATGAGTTCAGCAGGAGACACCATTAATTCTGCATTTGTCCCAGAGCCATTCTTTGTGCTCAGGACGGGGGAATGGCCAGGACAGAACAAGCCTGCCTCTTCCCTTGGGTGCAGGGAGTGGTGCACACAGGGCATCACCCTTCCCAGTGCCTCCCCACTTCTCAGGGCCCTCCCCATGAGCAGTTCAGCTCCCTTCACTCCGGTCCTGCTCACCTGTATGATATCCCTCGAGCCCACATCTGCCTTTCAGGGATGAATATTTATTATCTTCATTGCAACAGCACAACCAAATCCCCTCTTTTTTAATAGCACAGTTCCTTCCCTCAAGATAAGCGTGCTTATCTCCCCAAAAGATTAGCTTCTGTTTTTCATTCCAGAACATTTCAGGACTAAGTTGCGGGCTGGTTCAAATCCCCATCATGTCAGGAAGCAAGAGAACATTCAGCATCCTCACCCCAGGTGCTCAAATAACTCCTGTGCCAAATCACAGTGCTGTGCTACTGGCTGGAGGCAGAGGCTGCTGCTGCAGGGGGATCTCGCTGTGGCCTCATTGCCTTTCCTGTACTTGAAGGGAGTTTATAAGCAGGAGGGGGAGCAACCTTTTACATGGTCTGGTAGTGTCAAGACAAGGGGAGATGGCTTTAGATTAAAAGAGTGGAGATTTAGGTTAGATGTTAGGTGCAAATTCTTTACTCAGGGCGTGGTGATTCTGATTCTATGACCTTCGTGGTGCCCGTCATTTGATTAATTGTCCAAACACGGGGACCTGTCTTCAGAAGTCTCACTGAGAAGCTCCCTGAAGTACGGTAATAAAAAAGTGACTTGAGTTTGGTCAAAATCAAACCATGCAATGAAGGCAGTCACTACTTGCTGGTATATTTTTTCCCTCCATGAGCACAGCTTTGAATTGTGGCTGTGGCCACTCCTTGGTGTACTGCAAAACTGGCAGCACAGTGAGGGCAGGGGGAGGCTTGGATTACTTTCTTCATCAAATTGCTCCACCAGAAGAAATATTTGGGTGAAAATAATGCAACTCATCCCATGGCACTTACTGTGGATGTCTTTGCAATGTGCTCCTTTTCCTCCCAGCCAGCCACGTGGACAGGTGGGATGGCGTTCCTCATGCAATGCAGGTTTGGCTGTGCAGAGGCCAGCATTTCTGGTGGAGGAGGCACCAAGACTTCTGCAATTTGTTTTGTTTTCTGGAAAAAAAAAAGAAAGAAAAAAAAAAAAGGGAAATAAAAAAAGCAAAGCCCCACAGTTCTTTAATTTCTAATAGAAAGTGAAAAAATCCCCAAAAAACCCCATATTTTGTTTCAGTTATGTGACTCCCGGAACTAAAGGAAGCACTGAAACACTAGCACTTTACCACAGAGAACCATGACTTCCAGCAGCCCAAAAGCAACACGGGGAGCGAGTTCCAGCCACTTCAGCTTTACAGTTTCACTTCCCAAAGCAACAGCACAGCCCCAGCCTCCCCTTGGCACAGCCCCACCAGCCTCCATCAGGGTGCCCCGGGCTCAGATGTACCTGCATGCCCTCTCAGTGCTGTCAAGCTGTAAATGTGTCGGGTTGAGCCTGTTTCTGAGGAGATGGATGTGAGGCATGTGAACCCTGCGTGCATTGTGGATCCTTCCGGGGGCTGCTGTGTTTGAGAAGAGATGGAAAACTTCATAAGGTGGCAAGAAGACGAGAGTGGAGGACTCTTAAAGGGTTTTCACTGAAGGAAAACATTTGACTGCAAACAAAGTGTTGTGGAATGCTGGAAGAGCAATGAAAGGTCATTCCAATGCCTCAAACGCAGCTTTGAGTGGAGTTTAAATCGCACAGGGAACCAGAGAAGCCTGAGAGTTGTGGTTGATGTGGAAGTTGGTTTTGCTGGTCTGCATGTGGGCAATTTATGATGTAATTGTGGAGAGATGTAAGATGTTACAGCACTGAGCCTGGGACAGAGGAGGAAATCCCAGAGCCTGGAGACGGGTCCAAGGCTGACAGAGCACACTGTGAGTTGAGCAATACTTCAGAGGGTGTAGCACAGTTGAACAAAAACACAGCAGAAGTAATCCTACTGGTGCTGCTTGGATGTCATCCTGCTGGCAGAGGAACCCCTCACGTGTTCTGCAGAGGCAGCCAGTTCTGCTGCCTTTTGGGGAGGGAGTGGGGAGCAGGGAGGCAGCGCCTGGGCAAACCCTGGGGATGAGCTATCCTTGTCCTTGAAAGCTGCAGGCAGTCAGCAGCCTGCACAGCCTGCTGCCGCTCCCTCTGCAGCCACCAGTGCCCTTGATGTCCTCATTTTAAGCATTTGCAGAAGCCTGGCAGATTTTTGAAGTTAGTTCTCCTCATTTGGTGTGGCCTGCCAGTGGGACAGCATAGGTCACCAAGGTGTCCTCTCCTCATGGGGAGGGGACATCAACTCCAAGACTTTTCAAGGAAAACTGAGAGGATACAGACGTACTTTGGGAAACAAATATTGCCTCTTATTAAGCAAAAGACAAGCAGCCTCCCTCCCCTTCATGAGCAGCCGAAGGAGTCCCAGGGCACGGCCAGACTATGCTGAACATCAGGCTTCAAACAAGATTAAAATTAGACTCACGAGGTTTCATCAAGGGAGAGTTTAACTGCGGCGCTCAATCAGGCTGCAGAACCCGCTAATGACAATTGAAATAAAGTCATTCAAGACACATCCTTACATGTCATGCTGCAGGAAGGAAAGTCTGCCCTTGCCTGTGTTTCTTGGCCAAGGCATCTTTTGGTGTCTCATCACACTGCTGCCCGGTGGCGGAACCAAGGCTGGCATCTCCTTGGGAAAAGCAGCATCGGGTCCCCAGGTTTCGTGACTGTCCCACGGGCCATGTCTTATAGGAAATAACTGATAAACAAGTGGTAAAAAGAATGGGAGAGCATCTGGGTGAGACTTCCAACACGAGGAGACATTCTTGGCTGTTGCAAGATCACATAAAGCCAAAAAAGCTATAGATATATCCCTATATATCTATATCTATATATCTATATATATATCCCTACACAACAACCTGAGTGGGATGTCTGAGCAATTATCTGTTGGAAAAAAAAAATCAGTTTTTAAAATTCCTCTATTTTCAACAGCAATCTCTCTGCTTGCAGAAGGATGACTAAGGACACGTTTCCTTGGTTCTGCCTGTGTCTCTGCAAGCTGAGCACCACCAGAGCATCTCGGCACCCCAGAGACATCCACAGTCTCTCAGCAAGAAGGGGAAATAAAATGTAAATATATGTCACTAAGTGAGTGTGAAGCTCTCTCCAGTTCTTTAACCTTGCCCTCACGAGGCTGTGCTCCCTGAATAAGCGCTTTGAAATCACCTTGCAATAAAAATTCATCACTCTGCCAACATCCATTTTGCACGTGGTGCTGCCCCGACAAAATTCTCTGTTGACACCACTTCAGCCTGACTTCACGCCAGAAAGAGAGTCCCTTTCAACCCTTTTACTCTGCCTAAGTCCCAAGGATGTGGAGCAGCTGCAGAGCCATTCAATAGCCAGGCAGTGTCTCCTTCAGCACCACGGGGTAACCAGTGGCACCAGCCCTATCACACAGGGCACAGCAAAGTCGTTACTGCATCGCCTCTGAGCATGTCGAGAAAGCTCAGAAATGGGTAAAATTGCCTTTCTCCACAAAGCCAGGCCGCCAGCACACACCTAAATTTAGGTGCTGCTCATCAGTCTGAAATCAAGGCTCTCCTGCTGCACAGGGATAAGCTTAAGTGCGCTGTTAATCAGGAAGCCACGTGGATGTTCAATGTTCAACCATAATTATCATCCAGCGAGGAGCGCTGAGCACGTCTTATCCTGGTTCAGCAGGCTTTGAGGAAGGCGACACCATATGAATGTTTTCCAATGTGCAGGGTTTTATCCTCAGCACTGTGAAGGGTCGTTCTTCCTTTCCTTCATCAGTCAGAGTCTGTGTGAAGGCAGTGGGTCCCACCGCACACCCAAGGCTGTGCCTGCGACATTACTGGGGAGCACTGATGTGAGAGAAGTGCTGGTAACAACGCCTCGGGCTGGCAGAACGCAGTCCTGGAGAGGGCATCAGGAGGATTTCACAAATGAAGTAATCAAGATCTTGCATGGTAGTTTTGCAACCCGAAAAACAGTCATCGCCCTACTTGCTGCTCTGCAAGAGAATGTTATTTTCTCTGCAGGCTGTAATGTTGAAGTGTTCTCTGTGCTAAAAAAAGAATTGCTTCAGAAAAGAAGAACTGTAAGCCATGACAGAAAGCCCTTCCCACAGCACATCGCTTTCTTCTGGGCAGGATTGCTCAGCACTGCTGCTCCTCTCCTTGGTCTTCCAGGCAGGACCAACAGCTGACTTAAGATATGTATTTTTTCCAGATTCATGTTTTCTTGTAAAGAATATATTCACTTTCAAAGAGAAAGTCATTTAAAAAACAAGAGCTAAAATTAGGCTTATTATTTTTTTTCTCTCCCCTTTATAGCTTTTACAAGCAATTACCCAGTTAGTGTTTTGAATTTATACACAAAACTTCAACAGCAATTCTATTTCTGAAGCTTCTTGAAGGGAAAGCATCAAAAGCTTTCTCAGTACACACAACAGCACAAGAGAATGAAATGCCCTTTTAATTCTTGCTTTTTAAATGAATGGGAAGCAGCAGGGTGCTCGTTCATCACCAAACATTTTTTTAAATCTCATAACGGTGAAGCGAGCTGTGTGACTGCTCTAGAAACTGGAGGCAGGATTCGTGTTTGCACCATGACCCTTTGCATTGCTGTAGGAGCATTGCAAAAATAGCTGCACAGGCTATTATGCCAGCACGGAGCCCAAGTCTCTTCTTTCTGATGGCACAGGCAGGACACGCAGGGGGACAGATTTAGCATCCCTGCAGCTTGGGGCACTCAGCTTTGTGGGAGAGCCAAGTGTAACCTCCTTCTCCTGCACGATTCATCCTCAGAAGGAAGGTTTTGCTTGCTGCTCTCCAATGCTCACACAGCTGTGCTCCTGTTAAGATCTCCGTGTTGGATTGCCCCTGAGCAGCAGCAACAGGGTCAATCCAGAAGCCAAAGGCATTTCTTTTGCCAACGACTCACAAGCAGCTCTGCAGTCCATAAACAATGCTAAGCAAAGGTTATGCACAGCCAATCCACCCAGCTGAGTCAAGGAGGTTAATAAAACCACTTGGATTCTCTGTCTTGCTCCGAGTCTAGTCTTCAGGAAGTCGGAAGACATCAGTGCTGGGTAAATAAGTGCGTTCTTACCTCTGTCTCCAGCTCCATGATCCCTCCCCAAATCCCTGCAAGCCACTCATTCATGACCCTGACTGCCTTCGCCGTATTACAAGACTCCACAGAATAAAATAACTCGATCTTCCGCTTCCTACACTGCACATCGCTCCTTCATACTGAATTTTCTCTCAGGCCATAGTCCATATTAACTTTGCACTCTTTGTGTGACCATCCATCACCACCTAAACCAACTTGCGTCTTCCAGTGGACCAAGGCATTCATGAAACACTGCAGACACCACTTTGGGAAGGCACCTTCTTTAGGACTCTCCTGCTCTGCTCCTGATGTTCTCCTTGACTTCTTGTTCCATTGCACCTGAGGGACTTCTCTTCCCACCTGCTCTAATTTCAGTCAGGATGCTTGTCCCAGACAGCCTGATGGACAAAGGCCACCTGAACCAATATCTTCTCTTCTCTGTTTAAACTGGAGCCACTCTCCAGGTTTCTCCATAGTCCAAGCTCTGATAAAAGCCCCTTGCAGTCTTTTTAAGGCTGGGTCTGAGCAGGAGAGGAACCAACACAAATAAAAATGTCTTCAGCTATAAGGGCTGGTAGGATCCTCCAGATCTGGACTCAGCACTAAAAGAGACTGAACTTGATGAATTACCCAGAAGAAAAGCAGGGAGAGTCTTTCAGTCTTCCCCAGTACCTGTCCTTTGCAGCAAGAAATACTCTTCATAGGGAAAATGGAAGTAGAGGAACAGTTACTCCAGCAAACACACTAAGGCTGCAGCTTTGAACTGATCATAAGCGCGAGTGTGCTTTGATTTCAGTTTTCTGAAAGGCTCCTTAACACAGGAAGGCTTGTGTACCTGCAGCAAGTTGAGTATCTCTGCACTCACCTCATCCTCGTCACCACAAGCAAACCAGTATATGAAATCAGGTGCAGATGAGGAAGGTCAGCCTTGCCTTCTCCTCTTTGTACCAAACACTTGACAACCACTAGGAACCATACAGAATAAAAGACAATTTCAGAAGAAAAACAAAGTTCCAAGAATCATCACAACTCAGATCTTTATTCAACAGCAAAGTTGAAGGGAATATTGGTGTTTCCCCTCTGGGCAAGTGTTCCAAATGGAAATTAAGTAAAAATATTGTTCCCCAAAAGTACTCACAATGAAATTAGTTTTCATTAAATATATTTGTCTGGCAAAATAAAAAATAAAATAAAATTAGAACCCGTACAAAAGAAAATCCCTTGCAAATTTGTAACACTGTAGCAATGACAACAATGTAAACCTAAATGTCTGGTAGTTGTAATTAACTTGTGGAAATTACTGTTGAACTTTGGACCAAGAAAATAAAAATAACTCTGAGTAGCAACAAGCCAATTTTAGAGGCAGTTGAGGCTTAGGGAATGCTACAGGGACAGGGCACACTAGTGGCTTCATAAACAGTTTGTGCTAGTGGACTGCTAGTGTAGGGCTATTTGAGAGCTGGGAGGAAAAGAAGTTAAAAGCTGTTGCGGCATCACAGCATATGGTACAGCAAAAACCTGCAGACTTTCCATTCTGAGAGCTGATCAGTTGGGTGAAGGCCAGTGACAAGAGCTGAGATGACAGTGGAGAGAACAATGACAGCGATGAACGGTGCGAGTACTGGGAGGCAGTTAACTTGTTCTTTTTTTTTTTTTTTTTTTTTTTGTCATTGCATTGGATTCAGTTGTGAGCAAATTCTTGGGAGTATCTGGGGAAATCTTCTGCTTACAGTTGCTGCTTCTTCTCCCTACCTCCCTCCTCCTTCCAGTTAGAGCCTCTGCTCTGACAAGTGAGTGCCAGAGGCATACGGTTTGGTAGCGTTGTCCTTTAGTTAAGAATGTCTATTCCAGTATTAAAAATGTAAAAAAAGTCCTCGAGAGGGTGCTTCTTAGTGGCAGTCTTTGCCTTAAGCAAGGCCAATGGCCTGCAATTAAAAGTTAATTAAAGCAATGTGGATTTGGATGAGCAATGGGGAAGATGGGAATGGGGAAGGAAAGGATGCAGGGAGTGGGGAAGAATGCAAGTGTTTCTACATCCCTCCCCAAAGCCAAAATCCAAGGTGCACAAAGTGGGTTTCTGTTTTTCTCACACACTCTTCTTTTTTTAATATCTCTCCAGTTATAATATTTCCAGTTTCAAAGCAAGTTTCAGTGGCAGCCTCAGTTACAGTCATAAACAAAGTCATAGTTGCTGGGCTCCTTTGGGATAGGCGGAGGAGCATCTGGGATCTGTATATTTTCCAAGTCAAGGAGGCGTAGCTTTATCTCCATGCTGAGCAGTGTATCTAAGTCGTTTCGTGTCAAATCACTCAACATATCTTTCCCAAGGAGGGCATTCAGCCCATCGGTCCATACACAGTACTGCACAGGGAAAAGAGAAAAATTGTCATTAATAGACTTTCTGGATACAGACTGATTGTCTGGTTTGGTCTTCTACAGTTATTGCTCCCTCAGGACTTACTAAGTGACCTAAAATGAGGTTGATTCATTTTACTACCTCATATCACGAAGAAGGTATGTTCCAATAAGCTGCTCAGGAAATAAAGAATGCTCTAAAAGTAGGAAGAAGTGAAAAGCTCTAGATGGTTTGACAGTTAGATATTTGTTCCAAACTTCTTGTAGAATATTCCCCAAAAGTTAAGTGAGAAAGAATAAAACTTCACCTAGGAAAAGGAATATTTGGAGATGTCTCCTTCTCCTCCTCCTTTTCCCCGTGCTTACAGAGCACGATTCTCTTACATCAAACTTCTGTTACCAGGACAACTGAATTGTGGACGACCCATTCGTTGAGGCATTCAAGGCCAAGTTGGATGGAGCTCTGGACAAATAAAATAGTGGGTGGCAACCCTGCTGATGGCAGGGAATTGGAATTAGGTGATCTTTATGGTCCCCTCTTGCCCATGCCATTCTACTTTTCCATGAAGTTAAATTAGCTGATTTCCAAAGTCAAAATCCCCTTGACTCTTTCCGTAAGAAATCCTCTATAAACTACCCAGTTTCATCTATAGCAAAACAAATCATAACAAGGTGGTATCAACAGACCTCTGCTGAGATATGCTCTCATTGACTGATCAATCTATGCCTATTTAACCTCTGTTTTACATTCTAAATGCTGCAAACGCTGAACTGGTCTCTAAAACACCCTATTTATTGTTAGCATTTTCCTAATAGAAGATGCCGTCTTTCTCAATGGCTGACAGCTTGAGACAAACACTGGCTGAATAACCATTTTAAATACGTAACAAGCCCGTGGGAGATTGGTGATGTACAGTCAACTTATATCAAAATAAGTCTCTTTCATCTATTACTACAGGCCATTTATTCAACCATGAACAGAAGTACTCAAATGCTATCATCTAAAAATAAAGAGTTCAATCATGAACTTGTGTCCTAGTTTGCAGTAGAAAATTAAATCAACCGTAACTACATTTTTATCTTACAAATACTTCTGCTAGATTTCACGCCAAAAAAATGGATTTTAAATTTAGCTGACCATTTGCTACATGATATTGGCAAATCTAAAGATAGCCACAGTTGACTTCATCCTACAGCAGGAATGAAGATTATCTTAGAGAAAGACGGAGAGAAAGCCCCCTCTTGGGGTATATCTTCATCCAGAAAAAGGGCGTGTTTTTCAAATAGGGTGGTTAATACACTTCAACATCCAAAGTGAAATCCGACCCATTTCAGTCAGTACCACAAGAGCACCAGAGCTGGAAATTCACTCAGGGTATTGGTAAGCCAAGCTGCGGCTTTAATATGATTAGCTATACAAAAGAGACTTGAGGGTACAGATCAGCTATGTAGAAGAGACACGAGGGTTCAGGCTGTCCTGCTAGCAAGTACCAAGGAAACAATTTCCCTACTTATTCTAAGCTCTCAAAGTGTGCCACTGAAGACTTGTAAAGCATGCAACTACTCTGGAGAATATGCAGAATATCAAGAAAAGAAAAAAAGCTACCCTAGACCTGTAATTATTTTTAAACATACTACATCTTTTTTTTTATGACCATCTTGAAATCTTTCTTTGGGAAAATTTTCCTAGCATGCACTTTCAGGAAAGGAATAGAAAGACAAAGGGCCCTGCTTGAGTTACAGAAGTACAGAGCACATTCAACAGATGCAGCACCTGGCGTAAATCGTCCATCACTTGCTCAGTGAGTACAGCCAGGACTTTCTCTGTGGAGGAATACCAGTGATCCAGAAAGCAGAATTGTGATTCTCTCCTCTTCCAGATATAACTCATTCAGGGCCCATAGAAACTAAATTCTGGCCAGAATTCAAATGAGTGCAATGGCCTGGAAAAGGGGATTCCTCTCTAATCTCCATATTGGCAAGTGCCTCTAATTAAACCGCACATTTTGAGCAGAGAGAAATCCTAATGAGAAGGTAGAAAAACAGAGGCATTCATTGAATTGCTTTTTCCTTTTTGATATTCAAAACAGAATAAGAGCCACTGAAAAATTAATTTACTACAGATTCATTTTCATAAAATTCCAGAGAAACCTAATTATAGCCTACTTCATCAGTTTCTCTGTCGAAAATCAAGGATAAGATTAATCCATCTTTTTGCTATGTAGTTGAAACCAGCTATTAGTATTCAAATGAAAAACAAATATGACGAAGTGATCTCTCAGTGCTGAATCCTCTGGCTAGCAGTAAGCTCCAACAGATGGCGAAGGGTATCGCCATACTTAAGTGTGCAAGAAAGAGGTCCAAATCTCAATGACATTGGTTCTGTAATGAGATTTTATTAAAAAAAAATACCTTAGGACTCAAGCAGTGGAGCCAGACAATGAGAGAGATTGCACAGGCTCCATCTCTGAAGGTTTTCCAGATCCATCTGGATACAGCCCCAAGCAATCTGGTCTGAGCTCACTGCTGACATGCTCAGAGCAAGAAGTTAAACGGAGGACCTTTCAAGGTTCCTTACAACTTGTATTATCCTATCACCACAGTTGTTTTTAGGACACACTAGATTCCCACATCCAAAGCTCTCTCTACAGTCAAAAAGGCTGCAGAAGAAAAGCTCTCTATATCTGACCTGAAATTCTCAGGCATCAGCTTTACACAAAGCTGTCCAAATCTTGAGGTGCCACCTGTGAAATCTCCGTGGCTGACAATTTGCTAAATCAGCATTTTTATCAACAATTACCTCAGTTACTTGGATGAAGAATCATGAGGTTCGCAACAACCTATCTGCCTTTCCTTGTGGGTGCTTCCTCTGCACACTTGCACTATTCACTCTAACCATAACTCATTCCTCTGTAATTCAAGAAGAAGTACAGGAGAAGGGAGATGCCCTTTTGAAAATGTTCATGTGGGATCTATCAAATAGCAGCAGAGATTGTTGCCTCTGGCCCCCTTTTGAGCATATTATTTTTGCTTCAAAAAAGCTCCATAAGATCAAAAAGAGATATAAAGATAACAGAGGTGTTTTAACACAATCATTAGTGCACCTCAATGCTAGCATCAGCCAGTGTGGTACAGTAGCAGTTTCGAACATTCAGACCATTAAAATACACTCGTACCTTTAGGCTATATTTGCAACAGAAGTAACTGAAAAATCTGTTGACTCTCATGACTACTTGCTTTTATGAGCTGAAACAGACTAGAATTTAATTTCTGGAGAATTCATATCAGAAAGTACCTAACGTAGGTCCAGTTCAGTGGATGAAGACAATCATGTTTGATTTGGACCAACATCTCTAATGGCACATTATGCCTGGGATCCTGCTGCTCGTGGATGAAAATTTACCAGCAATATTTCTCAGCTAAATTTTTATTTGAAAATTCTAAGTTCTTTGAGAAACTCACTTGTGATGCTTCCACATAATTACATAAATTCCATCATCTCTCAACAGGCAACAATACTGTCAATTCCTTCTGCTATCAAGTAAGAGAAAGAAGCAGGGAGGAAACCATCACCATGCCTTGCTGTTGTTATTTACACTTCATACAAAAGTGAGACCAACTGCAAGCCCCTGTTGTATCCACTGAAAGAGATGCAAGAGAAATGACTTTCTATAATCACCTGTCATAAATGCTTTCAAGAAGCACGAAATTAAGAAAAAGAAGATATGCTGTTCTGGAGAACACATAAAATTGAGACCCTGTGTTTGTATAACCACCCTTGACTATACAGGCATGGTCAAGACGAGCTGAAGACAATAGTGATTCTGAACAGATCTGTCTGTACAGATCATTGATGTTGAATTAAAGTTCACAAAACAGAATACATAAGAAAGTGTTCCAATGTCTAACACAGACCAGACAAAGTAAGATCTTTACTGCACCAGAAAATGGTGAGCCAGGTATGTGGAACTGTGATGTTTTCCCAAACTCCCTTCTTTCCCTTACTTATAGTTTTCATTTCAGTAGGTCTTGGAATTCTGGATTTTGTCCAGGAACACAAGTGACACACAAGTGCAAAACACACAGTTCAGGATACACATGAAAACTGCAGGTCTTGCTCCCTGCTCTCCCTCCCTTGCTCTCTGCTTTCAGTTTGTTGTGGGACATGACACAGGTTCAGATGGATCTGTACTCTGTAACAGGGTGACCATTCCTATGTTCTTACAAAGCTGAGGAGCTGAGAGGGCTTCAAAGAAGCTTCTGTGCTCTGAATTTGACTCACCTCATGCTTGTCTGGAGCAATGAAATTCAGCTGGCCACTGGAGTCATACAATATAGAGAACGCAAGCTCTAGCACTTCCTGAAAAAAAGACAAAGAAACATATGTTAATGTTCCAAAAGAGGCATTCATACATGTAGGTCTTTCTTACTCCCCCATACAAATGGGAAAATAAGCTGTGGTACTCCCCTTGCCTGGCCAAAGCCACAGCAGTACCAGACCATTGCAAGAGACTGGCACAGCAGGAACTCCAACACAGATGCTTCAAGTAAAATTAACTCACTGCTGACTATTGTTCACTAAAAGACTAAAATCAACATAACCCATAAAAGTGCACTTGAAAATCTGTGAAATTATTAATTCCCAGAAGATTTCTGTCATATAGTCCTTACCAATCTTTACCTAACCAGAATCAGCAGGTGCAAAGTGAGCTATCTGGCTTACTTAGTTGTAAGGACCCAAATCAATCTTTAATTAATTTTTTTTCTCCTCAGCGTTGAAGCTGTAACTTCATAGGTGACAAAGTGAATTCATTAGGGACTAGTCTTCCCTACGGGGTACCTGGAGCTGGGTTCCTACAGGGAAACCCAACAAATGTGAATAAATAATGACCTTTCACTAGCCAACAGTGAGCATACAAGGATGTTATCATGGTTACTGCACACATCACTATAAACGCTGCTACAACCATTTCTCAGCCTGTAAGCTAGCTGAGATGTAAATAATAACTTTATGGAAAAAAAGACCTGGCTACAACGGGAGAGTGCTGACTCAGAACTACTTTGATCTATATCATGCAGCCTGTTCTTTTTGCTTCTCGGCTTCCTGAACCTCATGAAGTTGATCCGGTGTCCAGGTCTGGAGCCCCCAGTACAAGAAAGACAGGGAGCTGTTGGAGAGGGTCCAAAGAGCCACAAAGATGATCAGGGGACTGGAGCACCTCCCCTATGAAGACAGGCTGAGGGAGCTGGGCTTGTTCAGCCTGGAGAAAAGAAGGCTGCGGGGTGAGCTCATTGCAGCATTTCAGTACCTGAAGGGAGCCTACAAATAGGAGGGGAATCAGCTCTTTGAAAGGGTAGATAACTGCAGGACAAGAGGAAATGGTTTGAAGTTGAGGGACGAAAGCTTTAGGTTGGATGTCAGGGAGAAGTTCTTTACAGAGAGAGCGGTGAGGTGCTGGAACAGCTGCCCAGAGAGGCTGTGGATGCCCCGTCCCTAGGTGTGTACAGGTTGGATGGGGCCCTGGGCAGCCTGGTCTGGTATTAAATGTGGAGGTTGGTGGCCGTGCATGTGGCAGGGGGGTTGGAAATTCATGATCCTTGAGGTTCCTTCCAACCCTGGCCATTCTGTGATTCTGTGACTCTGTGATTGCCAGCTGATTCTCAGCTGACAACAGGCCCTATGCTGCCAGCAGCAATAACAGCACCGCTTCTTAAATTTGCTACACTCAGTTTTAAAATTGGAGTTGAGTGCAGGGACTGCAGCATGTGTGTTGGTCTGGACTCCCACCTTCATCTCCCGGTCCAACACATGCACAGATCCTTGGATCTCAGTAAGGTTTACTTTATTTTTGAGTTCATGTGATTAAGAGTGGAGTCTGAACCATGGAAACTTGTAATCATTAAGGAGAATCTTGGCTGATCAGAGATCAGGATCTCATGGGAAATGCTGCTGATTTCCCTGAGTACAGCTGTTAGGTCCAATTTGCCGTATTGCCAAGCCACAGGAGACAAGTCAAATCTCCAAGAAAGCTGCAGCTACTCCTACTGTTGGTATGGTAAGCAAACAAATTGCTCACGGCTCACATAGCCTTTCTGTGCGCTAAGCATGTCTCTAAGCCACACCTTATTAAGAGTGATATCCCTCATTAAAGAAACAAATCTACTGCTGCCCACACAAAGCTGGCATTATCTCCTTACAGCGTCATAAATTACAGACATCAGAACATGCCAAGTCATGCAGCTGAGCTTGTGAAAATGAAAGATATCACTGACAAAAGGGCTTGTACTGCTGTCCTATGATGCTCATGAAAGTCAACCACCATTCTATCGGCCTGGTTTCTGATCGTTTGTCCTTCGGAGAATTTCAAGGGATTGAAGATTTTGTTCATCCCCAGAAAAGGAAAAGGAGAGAAAAACCCTGCCTGAGAGAGGAACATGAAAGCAAGTCACAGATTTAGACGCTCCTAAGCAGATAGACAGAAGGACTAGATTTAAGGCACTAAGCTTCCTTTTATGTGCAAAGTAGAAGTTTGGCAGCCCTGGTTTTAGTTTGGCTTCTTTGTTTGCTGCCCCAGAGACCAACAGCTCAGGAATTACAGCTCCCAGGCTCCAGCATCTCTGCCATCTCATGCACAGCAAACAGTCAAGAAGAGTGGAAGCCTAAGGCTGGAGTTGCCATCTGGTCTTCCAGATTGATGGAGGTCTCAGTAGTTGGTCTGTCTGACTTGTCAGACACCCACCTGGCTTTGGTCTGCTCCTATCAAGGATGGGATTTTGAGGATTCAGCAATTCCTGGAGGAGGAGCTATAGTCTCCACTAGCCATCTGTGATTTTCTCTGCCATCTTCTGCTCTACTTTTCAACTCTTTTCAAAGGCATTTTCTACTCCAGCCTCTTCCACCACTTCCTCTTGCTCTCTGATTTTAACTCTCTCCCATTCCTTCAAATCTGTTCCTTCCTTGTTCTGCCTTATTCCTCCCTCACTTCAACCTGCTGAACTCACTACCTCGGCACTCCTAACTCCTTGCCCTCTTGCACATTTCAGACACTTGCAGTTCCCTAGCTGCTTGCAAGGGGAAAAACTTTCCTCTCTCTCCCACTACCTTGGCCAACTGGAGAAATGCTATTTAGATAAACAGATATTTAAAGGGTCTGTGGTTGAGTGATCCCATGCACCTGGAATGACCTCTCTCTACTCTGTCACCAAAGCTGGTGTCTTTGCAAAGGCTGAGTAAACTTAATAAAGGTTACTTGCCAGACTCAGGAGTTCCTCCTGAGAGAACTATATATATATGCTGTGACAGGTCACTTTTTCAACCAACATGAAATAAAAGGGAAGCTGCAGGAGTACAGGGAAGTGAGCAGAATTATTTCTGCGGACTAAACGGGCACGAAGCCTGAAGACTACTGCATCAGCAAACACAGGCTGATAGAATAACAAATTCACAGCAATATTTTATCCAAATTATTCTCTTATGCTTTGCTTTCAATGCTACAAAATGTAGAACATTTAATTTCCTTGAAATTAATTAATATTACTCAGGAGTTCGGAAAGAGGACTTTTAACTACAATTAAAAAACACAAGTAAGATGAATAACAATGGTCCTATCAAGTAGTTTCAGCTTCATGAGCATGCAAATTCCAACTCAGTTTATCTCTTATTTATTTCTAAATGGCCCCACTGGAAGAATAACAGCTATGTGCCGGCAAATTATGAGATGCTGAAGCCTTTGCTATGGACATTCTGCCAATTCCAGCTATGCTGGCAGTATATATACATACAATATATGGCAGTATTCTGCCATTCAATTTTCCTTTCAGGCAATAAATAAACATTATAGTGGTTGATATGTATATATATATATATATTCACCTTATACGTATGTATATACATACACACACACTACACACACAAAAAAATGCACTGGTTGAAAAGTCCTCTTAACAAATATATCACCAATTGTGAAAATTCAGGAAGTAAGAGATTTAATACCCTGAACTCAGACAAATTGCATTCTATGCTTGGCTTTTTCCTCTTCATCTCCCCGTCCACTGTTTGGTACTCAGTTAACAATGACGTGTTATTCCTGTGATGCTGCAATATTAAGTTGTTGCAATATTGTGCAGTTTTGTTTGGGAAGACAAATTCCCAAATACTGTGATTCCCAAAGGAAAATAAATCAAAATAAAGCAGAAAACAAGCAAGCAAAACAAAATAAAACAAAACAATCAGAAATAGTAAAAAACACCCCATAATTATCATTGTTGCTTGGATCAGAAATTGAATGCTCCAGCTGTGGATGGAGCTGTGCTATCATCTCTTGATCTTCACATCCTCAGACAGTTTTACACTAATCCAAAACAATTTTACTGAGGAAATGGAGCAATGCTGACAGCTGAGGACAAACTGATCTGCAACATTGCTGTTTGGCATTAAATACTATTGAGACATTTCTGCTCCATAAAGATGACAAATTTCCATCACTGCCGCCCACTGCTTTCATTGCTCCTACCTTTCCTTTTTGTGAGGATGTATGAGAGCAAAGACAAGGAAACACTAAAAATACTTTATATGCATCATAGAAATGTCCCAGCCAAATACTCTTGATGGTTCAGTTGTAAACTGAGGTAGGATTTCTATGTAATCTATTGTGTACATGTGTTTTTGCTCTGATTCAGAAAATCAACAAGGAAAGATATCCTTGGGATTTTTTTTTTTCTCTTATGGCTTGACTTTTTTCATTTCTCACCATAAAAACTCAACGCTGAAAAAAGATGACAGTATCCTAATAAACCACTTTGCATTTGTGAGAAACACAGAATAATTGAGATGCTCTGTGTATCCATCTATCTCCATCAACAGTTAAGGTAAGAAAAGTCAGTAATGAAGCTGCAATGATCGTGTGACATGGTTTTGACTGTGCCTTTTCATTTTCTATAGCTTTCCTCTCAACTTTTCTCCACTATTTATTTGAACACTGAATGTATGCATTTTGTTCTTAAGGTTTTGAAGAAGGGACTCTTAACTTTACAATTCTATACATAAAAATCTCTTGTTGGTTCCAAACATCCTCACTTGCAGGTACTTGAAATTCTGACCCAGTTTCCAGGGCTCATGATGTGGTTCTGGGTCAGACTGAACATCCCTGGGATCTGATTCCTTCTTGTCATGTCAGACAGTTAAATCTCATTGAAACTTCATGAATATATATAATACAACATGGATGAAGACCTTCTCCTCCAAGGGTGTCAGAGTTTGCTAGTAACTCAATTTCTTCTTACTGTGGTGGCAATGCTTACTAACAAAAATTGTGCAAGTCTCTGGCACTGAACAACTTGAGTCTTAGCGTCAGCTCAATTTGAAATTCTGATAGAGTAGCATAAATCTAATTTAGGCTGGCCACTGTCTCCTATTTTTTTTTCAAATGCACCGCTGAATACATCCTTATACACCTCATTAATTGCCTAGCACCTACCGTATATCCTTTTGTTGGCAGTTATTTTTCTACCTGAATGAACCTCAAGTTATCACCAGCCGGACATTAATTGCAATTCTGGCACGTGCTGGTGTTCAATGAATGTGAACTCATCAGAGAATACAGCTGGAACAAACCAGTTATTTATCAGAGACAATAGAAGAATGGGAACCAAAAGCCACTGCCACCATGCTTTGCAGCAGCAGTCAAAACTGCTTTGCTTTAAAAGTGGAAGACACCACTACCAAAGACTATCCTAATGTGCTCTGGGCATATGACAACGAACATCTGTCAGGAAATCTGAGTAAAGGACGGTAGGTTGTCCTAACTATTCAACTCAAATGGTCTGAGGTGAAAACAAAGTATGTGTGCATACACAGAAAGGTGTCAGGTTGGAATGGAAAATATCTATTTCTTCAGGGAAGGTTGGGTTGACCAGTCTTGCTTTCCTCAGGGTATGCATGCATATGAATTTGAGAGCCATACCTTGTTTTGTTTAAGGGCTCCTTTCTCCTTCATGTGAGGGCAGTCTTTCCCAGTCACAACAGCTTTTATATCTGCCACTGGCACTGCATTAAAGCAAAAATCCGAGAAGCAACAACAACAAAAACAAACAAAACCAGAAAATGAGTTAAAATCAAGACGTGTAAAAGCTACAGAGTCTAAAAAGAGCCAAGACTAATGTGTCAAAATTGTCACCCCTTGCCATTTCCAGCCTGTTCTAAGAAAGAAAACTGTAAAACAACAAGTAGAAGAAGCAACAGCAATTCTTGACAAGATTTCACACCTGTGGATAAAAAGCTGAGTCTTTCCTTGCCTGTTGAGGCAACCCTGGGAAAGAGCATTTCATATACACGCGCATCTGCATCTGGACAGGCTTTGTGTATACTTGTATATCTTAACAACATATACTGATTTCTCTCTTACTAATGTAATATGCCTGCCTGTCCTGTTACTCTTTCCAGGGCCCCTGGGTAAAGCCTCTGCTAAACAGAGGATGCTAAGTGAATTGGTCCCTTGTTCTCTCTCGATGCTGTTCCCTTCAAATGCCTACATGCATTTTACAAATATGTATTTCTTTATCTAACTGCCATCAGCATTTTAGTTGTTTCAAGTATCAACAGGAATGAGAACCTACCAAGGTTTATAATAACCCATTCCAATTGCTTTAAAAGGAAAAATAATCAGAAATGATTTAAAAAAAATAAAAAATAGGTAGGAAAAAGTTTTGGAAGCTGCTGTCACCCAGACACATTCACAGAGTAAATCTAGTGAGGTCACTAAAACATACATTTCCCTAAGCTTCAAGTGGAATTCAATTTTCCAATCATGATTACATTATGGAGAATCTATACACTCCACAATACAGTATGGACAGTGAGTGACAGAAAGTTTCTACAATCTATAAATTATCCATTACCACTGCGACTCAGAAAAGCATCATATATATAGAACAGCATAATAACATTAAAGCCTGGAAGACTTGAAGTGGTATCAGAAGCTGACTACAAAATGCTGGAGGGCGTGAGCACAGATGTGGCACGCTCACAACAAATAAAGCCCTGAAAAAGAGGACAGCTGCTTTCTGTCCCAGCTGGAATCCGCAGTTTGTTTAACCCTGCCAGCCTGAAGAGAGAGATGACACCCACAGAAGTGAAAAGTTCTAAGTACAAAAACATTTATTTTTGGAAACAGACACAAGTTATTCAAGCTTGGCAAGAAGTACACAAAACAGTTATTTCTCTCAGCCCTCCAGCTTCTCATCCACCTGTTTTCTTTCATCTGTTGATCTGTTCACAAATCCTAACAACCTAAAATGATCAGGAAAAGTGAGAAGAATAAGGAGGTCTAAAGGCATATCCTTCCCCAGAGATGCAAGCCATTGTATTTTGTACATGGAGGACATTCTTAAACATCATATTCAGACCTTAGCAATCCAAAATTCAGTACAAGTGTATCCAATGAACACCTGAGTATTTTTGGAAAACGTTCTGCCAAATTCTCAATCCAGATTGGCTTGCCATGCTTAGAATAATAATGATGCTTTACAACCTTACATCTTGTAATATTCCTAACTCTCTTATCAAACTCTAGCGAGGAGGCACAATGATAAATCTTACATTCTTCATAGCCTTTAAATCTGCTGTCCCAAGATGATCATGGCATTCCCATAGAGGCTCAAGAGCCTGCAGGAAACACAAATGTAAAGTGAAGCCTGTAGTCAGGGTTGGGGTTTTCACTGTGGAAATATGCTCAAAGCAAACAAATCTGAAAACTGCTGGTCTAGTAACTGTGCTTGCAATTCAAGTGTGACCTTCACTCTTTTTCTGTCATTCTGACACTACTGTAACTTTCAAGAGCTATTTCTCAAAGCCTTGCTCAGTAAAGCAGCATCTTGCAGTGCCAATGCAGCAATACAAGACCCTGTCCTACATTCTGCCAGGACTGCAGTAAGAGCCTGAGGCATCCTGAAGGTATTGAAAAGAAGTGACTGTGACTATGAAATGACAGGGCTTCAACATCAGACAGGTTCTTCTTTCTCTCACAGATTGAGATTGGGAGCACTTAAAAATTTTAAAAGGTACTGCCTGCAGATAGGCTGGGGATCAGAAAAGAGAAACAAGCCTTGTTTTACCAATGCAAAGAAAATTTTAGATCACTGATTTTCTTCCTTCTCAATTTTCAGGCTGAAGAAACTTCTAACATCTACAAAAATTATTCTTTTTGTTATTCCATGGTAGAAATGGAACTACCAACCTGAATTCTCGTAAAGCTGGACTGATTTGATGATAACAAGAATGGCATTTATTACTTACGGCAGTTCAGACAGGAATAAAAAGCCATGATTCCTTATTCAATACTTATTTTTTTGTTATCATTTTCTGGTGATGGAACTATACCAGTCATTGTCTCAGACATCAAAAATACATCCCAAGAAATCTACTGGTAGAGGCTGTCACAAAGGCATGCCCCCTCCCAACAAAGTAACGTGGAGTCTTTTTAACAGTGTTCAAAGCAAGGTGTTGTCTTTAAACCCACTTGCTATGATAATGAAAAAGACCTCTGTCTGCCTCCAAAAAGACCTCTAATTTTTCAGCCAGTCACTGGATTGTTTGCAACAGAAGAAACAGCTGTCTCCATGGACAGGATGCGCTTCTGAATATGCCAGACTATTTTAATGTGACATCTGCAGTTAGACGAGGAATGAAAATAAACTGTGTTCCTCTCCATGAAATGCACGACATTTCCAAATTGAATGAAATTACAAGCTCATTGGAAAGCTGAGCTCAGTCCTCATATACGCTTGCCAAAACTAGGACAGCAGCATTTGAAGGCATGAGGAAATGTTCTCTACTCTCTATCTCCATAAAAGAGCTGCTGATAATGTCATGTATTAAGAAGAAAACACCACGTATTATAAAGAGGAACTAGCTTGAAAGAAGCAAAAGCGGCACAATCCTTGTGCGTAACTTACATTTATCCTGCAAGGAATCATGGGGTACTTCTCCCTGGGGACTTTCTTCCAAGTCTCCGTAGTGCAAGACCTTGTGATTAGGTGAAAGTCGACAGTACCAAAATTTGTCTGTCAAAATAAATGCATTAAACAAGGTCAGTGACATGTTTCCACCTGCATTATCAACGAGGCACTAAGGGAAGGACTGTCCTTTTGTTTTTAGAAGAGATATTTGGGGGTGTAGGAAAGTGGGGCAGGGACTTTGCTCAGTAATTTCACTTGGCTGAACAAAATTGGTGTTTACCATTTCTGTCTTGATTTAGCCCTGGTTCCTAAGATAAACATTAGCAAGAAACAACTCACTTGGTTTTACACAATATTGCATATGCTCGTGGACAAAAGACTAAGTAACGACTGCACTGAGTGGCTAACTTGAACGTACCTGCAAAAGCTTCATGTTTTGCATGTTTTGTGAAAATTAAGCCAAATTTGGACACCCTAAGCCTGATATATTTGAAATATCATATTTTACACATGAGAAGACTGTATTTATAGAGAGACTGGGAACAACAAACATGCAAAGATTTAAAAAACAAACATTAACTCCCTTGTCTTGTAGATGGGTGGTGTGCCCACAGAAGTACACATATCACACTCCTCTTTGCATTTTATCCCTTGCTAGGACATACATATTTTATGTCTCCGACTTCTCAGGATATAATTTCTCTTAAAATTATTAATTAGATCTACATCCAGCTGGGATAAAGGGCTGGGGGAGCTTGGCAGTCACCAGAGCCAGCCTGTGTGTACTCATCTGGATGTTAGCAAAGGAAGGACTCCTGTATGAGAGTGCTGGCTTCATGGACCCAAAGTTTTTGAAATGACTCTTGAAGTCTCTTGGCCAGTGATTTTAAATGCAGTGCAACGTGAGGCAGAGAAAGGCAATTCAGTTTTGAATGGCAAAAGAGGGCTTCCAGGTGTTTCTTTAAATTTATTTGTCATGGTGGGTAAAAAAATGTTTGGGGAAAATAAACCACTCATTTCAAAGCATTTTCTGAGCATGTGCCCCCTTCTGAAAGATTTCAAAAGATGTGATAAAACACTTGCGTAGGGACAAAATGGTGATGGGGAAGATTTTGATTATTTGCTTCATAGGCATAAAGAATACTAAAAGGTTTAGGGGTAGGAGAGCCCTTGATGAAAATATTGTGATACAAAGAAAGAGATGCTGAAATATAAGTATCCTAGGACTGTAAGCAGAACATATGATATTACAGTATAGAGTCAAGAGGAAAATCCACTTACAAAGCTTATGAAATGAGAGAGCAGGAACCCTCACTCAGTAGACTCTCACCTGAAGAACACACACAAAACCAATTCATCGGAGCAATTTGTGCATCTCCGAAGGATGTGTGTGAAACTTCTATAGATTCAGACCTTTCACAGGGAACTCTACCAGAAACATTTCACAACCTGAAGCTTTAAAAAAATACATCCCGTTGGACATGATGGTAGAGCAACTTGCCCCTTGTCTACCCGAAGAAAAGACCCTGCTGTGTAGAGAAGGTTCTTCTGCCTACCTTTCACTTCAGTCTCAAAAGAATTCGAAAGAATACACCTTACAGATTACCAAGATTACAACTACCATTTTTGTCCTAATAAAAACCAACACAGCCTCACTCCTTTGTCAGTAACTCAGCCAAGATGTTGCAGCTGAAAAATAAATATATATACCACGAACTCCTTTCAGCTTAGCACAAGCAGGGCTGCAGTTTTTACTTAGGGTTTGAAAAGGTTCTTTCCTTAACCTCCTATGAGTGAGAACATTCTGGTAACCTCGTTCCCATTTCAGTCCCTTGCTCCAACAATCAAGGGGGGAAAACGCTCAGCGAAAATTTCTGCACTTCGTTTTTAGGAAGGGGTGGTTTTATCTGAAGAAACCCTACCTATCTATCTCTGGAGGCATATGGAGCCTTTTCCAGCAACTCCCATCACCCATAAAGGTTAATTAAAGAACTAATAGCCGTAGACTGCCGCTTGAAGCATGTCCACTGTGATTCTCCTGTGGGTTCACTAATAACTGCCATTGTACCACAGATAGGATGTCAAGGGGAAAACCCTTAAATGAAATCTATACATGGAACTAACAAGGCTCCCACAGCTGCAGCCAGGCTGAGCTGGGTGATCGGCACATCGGCAGCAGAGTGCAGGCCTCACTGCACCAAGAAGCCTCTGCAGCCACCTCAGCCTTGGCTATCTGGGCTTCTTCTTTACCTCTAGTTTACCAGACAATATCCTGTGTAGATAAGTGCATGAGGGGAACAGCTTTGAACGGGTGTTGTTCTACTCTAGTGCAGGTGCTGAACACAGTTTCATTGGGTGCAGCACGCATAAAGCAATGCTGCAGTCAAAATAAATACTATATGAAATTGCTCCCACTGACAAGGAGGGTGAAGTAGCCTTAATTGCACAACAAGATGTGGGAAGCGGTGAGCATTTATGTATAGCTCTAAAGAGATGAAATTGACAAAAATAAGCAAAAGAAAAAAAGACAACCCTGTTCTCTTTACTATCATCAGGAAGCGATGCTTATAAAACAACAGAAAACTACCGATCAAAACCTAGAGAGCCTATAAACACAAGTCTGTGGAGTTGAAGTGCCATGAGAGGCTTTGAAGACAGGGCAGACCCTGCCCCTTCAGTGAGCAGATCTGTGCTTGGGTGGGTATATCTGGAGCCCGGGCAGCTGCCAGCTGAGGAAAGAGTGAAGGACAGAAGTTCAGAGCAGAGCCAGATTTACATCGGTGCGTTCTGTCAGAGTTGCCCCGAAGCCTAAGTCACTTCTATGAGATACAAGTCTTACTTTGTGCCAGGTGTTATTACACCTGAAAGAAGGGCCTGTGATTCCATCACAACGTTCAGGCACTATTATTTAAACTTGTCACCAAGTTTTCTTTCTGGTAGCTGACCTTTGACGCCATCGAATTGAAATGCTAGGGATTCTTCTTTGGGAAACAATTATTCTTTCTGCTATTCTTTTCTTTCTAACCAGTTCTTGATTTTTCTTTTCTTTTTTTTTTTTTTTTTAATTTTCAAACAATTGCTAGAGCAGTCTGTGCGTTAAATACATCACGGCACATTGTTAAAGATTACAGACAAGGTTAAAGAAAAAAAAACCCTAATAACAAAACCAACCACAAATTTGGCTGGAAGAGTAATATTCAAAACTGTGACCAAATAGTAGAGCACAGAACGTTGTGCTGACGGGCTGCTTGACCATTCATACAGTGTTTCCAAGTGCATTAATAGCCAGTGACTCATATGCCCTTAACAATGCTACCCCAAGTGAAGAATTGCTGTGATTAGTGCAGAAGTGCTCTGTGGTGGAGTCTGGAGGAAATAGTTCAGATATTAATGGAAAAATGTCTGAGAGTATACATTTTCTACTAGAATACGTTCCAGATTACTAAAAAAAAAATAAAACAAGCTGTTTTTTTTCTTTTCTTTCCTTTTTTTTTTTTTCTCTCTCAGATGAAGGCTGTTTGCAGATTTAGCAAAAGGAACATGATTTAATGTCAGTAAAAGAATACATATTTGCACGTAGATTTTAAATACATGCGTGGACTCAGCCTTTCTCTTTCACTATGCCGTGTTTCTTTCAGATACTCACCACAATGACACGCTGTCACTCTAACTGGTCTTAACTGGTTAGACAAAAACCAGCAAGCCCTGAAAATGATGGGCTATTAATTAGCTCGTGGCAATGCTGGAGGCAGGTTTGGTTAACCATTTTCTCTCAGCAAATCACATGCTCAGAGAATATTATTTTTTATGGGCTTCCAGAGCATGGACGAAAGTAGAAGCAGAACCCTTTTGCAGAAAAAAAGACAAAATATTCACATTCAGAACTGGGAGTCACTTATCCTAATGCCACGGAAACCTTGTCTTTGCTTTATTTTTTACTTTACATTTTCTCTTTGCAGGTTACTTAAAAAATATGCTGCCTTGTGTTTTTAGTATAATGGTGTGCATCATCAGGCTTGTTTTCCCTTCCAAATAAAATTGGTCCCAGAAACCTTGTCTTCAACTGCAAAACCACTTCAATAATATGCAATTTCTCTATAATCTTTATAAAGCTAAAAGGGGAATTTATTTCCAAGAGTGCATTCAGCGACATTCACTACAAATATACTGGATGACAGCCACAGAAGTGTCTATTATCATCAATAAAATGCCTTTATCTGCTACTTAGCTCTACTGGAAAAAAATAACTTTTGGGGTTATAAAGAGCTTTGTAAGCTTTTGCTTTAGTCTTCATCTTTTGTTTTAGGAATTACCACGGGAAGGAGAAAGCTAAAGAGGGCTGTCTGTCAGCTGATGTCCACTGTCAAAGAACAAAGTGATAATTTGCAGAGCTTCACAAAATGCTACTGAACAATGACAGAAGGGAAGACTAGATTTTACTATTTTGTTTCCTATTGATTAAGAATGCCTAATAAAAACAGGAGTTAGGCTGCAGTTTGTCTGTGAAACATGGCAAGGCAAAGGCTGTGTACTCTTTGAAAGTGGCAAGGATCCTGCTGGGACAACAGTGGTATTTCTGAATTTCAACTACAGAGAAACCCTGCTGAATGATAATCCTGCTCTGAAATGCAAAAGGCAGCGACTACATACACACTGCTTAACCTTCAGCCTCACTCCCCACAAAGAATGACCTGTTGGACTGTCGTTTTCCAGTGCCAAGTATGGATGAAAGTCTTTTCATCTCTCCTCAAAAGACCGTAAGAGGCTGTAAGTTCCCTGCTTGTTTCTTTTTTGTAAGTCAATTGTCTCAACTTAATGTGACTAACCATGTGTGTCCTACCACATGTTCAAACAACAGCCTAAATGGAAGTTTGCTCTGCAGCCTTTATCATGGAATAATGCCAGTTAATTATTTTTTAAATAGGCAATTTAATGGTTTCAGCTTCTCCTGTGCAGTTCATGTTCAGGTTCCTATTGTGTAATCTGTAGACTTGCAAAATTTGTACCAGAACAGTCCCACAGTGAAAAAGAATCAGAGGAAAGGTAAAAGATGCAAATACACAAGCTGAAGTAAAACGACGACCTGATCTTACCATGAACACAAGGAGTTTGCTATATGATGCCTTCCAGTGTTTCCCGCTTGTGTTTTGTCAAACTGGATGGTGCACAGCCATACTCCATGGCAAGAGCTGGAGCAGAGTGCAGGTGCTGGGGCTCCTGCTGACCCCTGAACAAGCACAGGGCAAAGATACTGAAGGGCTGGCTCTCTTAGCTTTACCCTGGCTCCTCATCTCATGTCCCTACACCAGATGAGGAGCCAGCGTAAAGCTAAGGGAAGACATACTCAGCAATTTGTGGTTTGTGTCATTTTTTATCATAATACTCAGGAACGTTATACAAAAATTGGACTGCCCTGATGTTTAGCATCACTTGCTAAACCTCTGGCCTTCCCTTCACTTTTGGTCATGTTTTAGCTCCTGACATGAGGGCTGGTCTGACAGCTTGCTCTGCTTGAGGTATAGGAGACACAAAGAGACAAAAGTCGATTTCAGAGTAGCTTATTTCACTTTATGCCAGCTGTCATTGTTTTCTCTTTTGGACAATGCCAAGCACTGTACATATGTAAAAATGGACTGTTCACAATTAAATTGAACTTCTAAGCCAAACATGCTTATGTTTAACATTCCTTGCTTGTTTGTTAAACTGCATAGTAATGGCTGTTGTGTCTTCTTCCTCCCTTCCTCCCAGGCCATATCTTACACTTTTGCTTCAGGGAATATAGGATACAGGAAGTCAAGCATGCGTAACTTTAAGGCATGTAGAATTATGTCCTTCTAAACGGGCATGCATATCTGACAAAAAAGCTGAACTGTGCATTTCTGAGAAAAATACTCAAGTTCTTGGAGGCATGACTACACATTTTCATTGTTCCCAAAGAGTCACAAACCCTTTTAGCCCTGAAATAAATATGACATCAAAGAAATTAATCTGATGTCCCATACAATTCACTCCAAGGCATAATGCATAGCAGCCTTCTTAACTGTGGACCAGAAGATCAAGTTGATTTTTTTCTTTTTCATATTATTTTCCTTTAACTTCAAGTCCACTGAAATAAGCTGAACCAATTTATATACTCCAACGTTTTTGATCCTATGAATCACGGACTGACAACAATAAAATAGTCTATCTTCAACTTGGAGATGTGCTAAAACAAACACGTTTGCCAAAGACTGCTCCTTCCCTAGAATTTCATTCATTTGGATTAAGGGTCTGAAAGGAATAAAATAAAACCTCCTAACTACTGATAGCTGAGCAATACTACATATTACTTTAGGCACTTTCACCCCGTGAAGATGCTCCTACAGGGAAAATATGCCTCCCTATGAAATGTAGACAGAAGCTACAGTGGAATATTCATGCTCCTTCCCCAAACCCTGTGCAAAGAGGCTTCATAGAGGCTTGCAGTCTTGTCAGAGAAGGTATAAAGCTGCATCACAATTTTCTGTGACTTCTCTCTTTGATAAAGGCTTAAAAATTTCCAAAATAACCACTGCACATTAAGGAAATTTGCCCACTTATTTCTTAGGACTAAGGCACTGCAGGGATTATTCCTTCTGTGAGGAAAGTAGTTTTCCACAATTAATTTGAATGTTGCAAATATTGATCTTCCGCGGTAAGTAACTTTCTATTTTGCACTGCATTTGCAGTGGGGAAGAAAACAGCAATCTTTATCCCCACAAAATAGAGGTTCCAAAGGGAATTTTTTTTTGATGCAATCTCACATTAATCTGTTGAATTTACATTATGTTCCCATTATTTTGTTTTGAGAAAGAAGTATTCCTCTCTGAGGGGAAAAAGAACCATAAAGATTTGCCTGTATTAAAATGAGCAGTAAATCTAGTACTGAGCAATGACTCATAGGATTGGGAAAACAATCTTCTCGTGTCAATCATTATTCATCTAAGTGTACACAAATTACTGATCTAAGTGGTTTTTAAAAGCATATTTAAACACTATAATATACTTAATGTATATGGCAATACACAACAAAAACTAAGGACAGGCAGTACTAGAGGAAAGGGTGCAGAATGAGTTCATATACATATTTTGGACATCTGCTGTTTGATTAGTAATAGAGGTTGAGATTTTGTTCAGAGATAACAAGAAGCCTGGACACCAGGCAGAAATGAAAATACTTAGTTCAGGGTGCAAGACTGCAGTTTGAGATTTTCATCAAACACTGGACTTGAATTCCAGATGAAGCCCAAACCAGTGGCAGTGAAACAGTAAATCCTACAATTTTAACTAGGAGATGCTTTCAGATCCCCCTGGTAAAAGCAGTCAGTCAGGACAGCAATAAAACCAAGGATCTTGCTAGTAGAAGCAGTACTCATCCTCTCAACTTTTAGGCAAAAGTGACAGTAAAAAGCCAGACCAGGCAGTCTGAGCTGTACCTTGCCGACGTCGACTGTTCAGTTTCCTAAAGCAGGTGCCCTCCACAAGCCGATTAAGACGTTGCTGCTTGATCAGTTCTAAGATCTCAGGCTGAATCTTCTCTTTCAGTTCCCTTGGAAAGGAATAAAGAAGGCACTTATGAGATCCAATCAAAACCTGCCCTCTTTTCTCTCAAACAAAGAGTCTCACAAGATGTTCATGTCCAAAAAGGAGACAACTCAAAAGCATGCCCAGGTCAGAATTCAACCTGCTTCAGAATGAGACTGTTTTCTTATAAAAGGGCACGGGAGTCAGGCTATCTCTGTTCTAGACATCTCCCTGCTATAGCATCATTGTATGACTCAGGGAACTTACTTGTTTCTTAGCTTATGCAGCTAAAAATAACACTTGCTATAATGTACTGACAAGCTTTCTCTGCAGCAAATAATGCTCTTTCATCACAGGAACACTGTGAAGCTTATTTAAGGGTCTCTCACCTTTTCTTGTATGATGTTCTGCTAGTGTACTTTACTAGCATTATTATCTAGGACAACACAAGAAGGCTAAAACACACTTTGAATAAACAAAACAAACAAACAAACAAACAGCAGTGAACAATGCTAATGAGGCAAAGCAATGACCAGCTCTGTATTATTGGTATTGAACTTATGCCGTTCAACTAATTCATTGTTGACAGAATTTGGTGGAAAAGTAACCCATGATGGAGGCTGCTCAAGGATCAAGCTTTACCTCTGCCCAGCAGTGCAAAAAACAGCAGTGCATTTAATAGCATTATTATATACCCCTGAGAAAACCCATTTTCTACATCCTACTTCGATAAAAGCAATCAACGTGTCAAGAACAAGGTGTGAAATGTATGCGTGTAATATTTAAAATTTGATTTCATATATCATCACATGGACTCAGAGACGTCTGAAGTAATCAGTTATATCCTCACTAAGATTCATTAAGAATATATAAAAGACAGGCTGAAACATTAACTTGACAGTAAGCCTAGTAAGATTTAAAAAATAACTAAACGTGTAGATGGTTTATAAAATATGAAGCATGTCAGAACCATAATTCTGCATTGCTGTATGCATTAGGTAACACCAAAACTCATTCTGTGTGGCAGTGTGTTCCAGTAATCATCATCAAAAGAAAACAAAACTGTGCTATTCCATGGATAAAATAAAACTGTCCACTTCTTAAACACTCAGGGACTTCAGCCTCTGCTGATTTCCACATTCATGTGGATCTGGCAACTTTGATGTGCCAACACCCCACGGAAACCACTGGAAATTCTCTTAGAGAGATGAAGGCTTTTAAACAGAAATGTCCTAATTCTCGCAGGTACTAACAAAATGGCTGGAGTACCTGATGCATATTTACAAGCTGTGAAAAATCTAGCTGGTCAAAAATCAAGTAAGCTTTGTAACTATAGAAACAGGCCACCTCTCAGGAACATACAATTAGTCCTTCAGGATAATTTTCAAATGTTGTTTTCTTACTGGGAACTGAGGTAGGAATGTGCTGAATGGTTACATCCTGTGATTAGAAGAATTCTGTGACTGAACAGATGTCTTCCCTTTCTGAGCTGATGAGCCTCCCCATTCCTCAGGTAAGAGCTGGGAACAGGGGCAGAGAAAAGTAGTGCTAAACCACAGGGCAGTGACTGAGCAGTCCAAGGTACAGACTGTATACAGCTGGACTAACTCCAAGCATTCAGAATTGATATAAACATCTGTGTGATGTGTCGGTAGTTTAATTTAGAAAACAGATTACTGTCATTAAAGACATGCTAAAGATAGCCTAACATTAGGTTTCTAAGACAGTATGGAAAAAAATCCAAAAACTGATGGGTCATCTAGCACATTAATACCTAGTTACTTCTAGGTATTATCTATACCTAGACTAGCTACTCATAGTATTCCCTCTTATGTCTTCTGAAGTCCCATCTTCCCTTTAGAAAGTGGAGGAAGATTTTTAAGCAATTCAAAAATGAAGCAGCCATCTCCTCTATAGTACCTCAGTGTCTAAGATTTCCTGGATGAGAAAGGGAGGTAGGGGAGCCTTCTGCCTCCTTGCTGATGTGCCAGAGCCCCTCTACACATGTGCATAATTTGCCTCCAGGACTCTGAAGCTCAGAGGTAGTACCTTCTTTAGTTTTACGGTCCCCGTGCTTCAGCACACAGAGGAACAAAGAGTTGAAGGAAGAACGTAAATGAAAATATATTTTTGGAAAAATTATTTATGCTCCTTTAGATGACATCAGCTGAACAGTCTGTGCCTTGTGAAGAGCAAGAACAAACTAGGAAAGCTGAAGGAGACAGTAGCTTTAAAAATTGCTGTTAGCTTCCTACTGTGTTCCTGTGATGTAAGAATGACAAAAGTCAGTGGGCTGACATGACAGAAGGGCTGATGGAACTATGGAGTAATAATATACGAGCGCTAATTCTCTGATCTCACTGGTCTCAGCATTATAGGCTGCTGACATCAGTTGCATATTTTTAAAATAACAGACTTGGATTATCTGCAAATCTGAACATTACTGATTTTTTTTAATTATTATTTTTTAATTATACAGATGATTCTAGCTTTAATTCAGCACCAGTTCTACCTGCCCCTATCTTTTGCCTTTTCTGCTTATAACTAAGATTCTTTCTTGTCAGCCGCCCTCCTTCCAGGATGGGGCATATTGTAGTCATTTAAATCATTAAAACGTAATGGAAGACTAATCTCAGGACTGCCTTCATGGGTTTTGTCCTTTTATCTTTCTGGCGGGTAGCTATGTACTCTCCTAATCACTTCATGCATTCAGAGCAGGCATTAGCAAATCTTTAACACTGCAGAGAAATCTGTCAAGATAAAAAGCCAAAAAGCATCCACTTGCCTTCTTCCCTCTATTTCCCAGTACGTGCTGATTTTCACTCAGGTATTGCCTAGCGATGTCTCCCTAACTGACATGAACTCTCCTCTAACCATCAAGCCTCCACCACGGACATCACAATTTCATCCAGTATTATCCCATCTCTGCTGCATTTAATGCCTCAAGAAGATCTCAGGATTCAGAACACACCCTCTTTCACAGCCATTCAAAATGAACCAGTAACATTTTACAGCCTTGTGGAATGGCTGTTTGGATGATCAGTAGTGATCCCAAGCTCTTGCATGCATTCTGTTCCGAAGAATTTCATATTTTCCCTCATCTGAAGAAACTCCGGTGCACAATACAACAATCCTCTTACAGAAGAAACAATTACTTATGAAACAAGGTTGCTGTAGTCACAGGGATCTAAGGCATCGCTTTCCAAATTACACTCAAGTCCAACTTAACTGAAACTTCTCTGATCTGGCAGCTTAAAAAACTCAAACCATCAGTACTTATACAAAGAACAGCAAGAGAAAGATTTCTGTCATGTTACAGGCAGGAAAAACCATCATCCGACTGCCATATGCTCACACAGAATTAAACAAGGCCCACTGACTTTAAATTCAGCTGCGCACAATCTCTTTTAGCATATCTGTACAGCTTTAAAATATAGAGCCACGACTGCTCTCTTCACTCACAGTCTCTTTCCCCACAATGGGACCATGATTCTGTACTTCTATCAACTGTGCCATCTACGCAATTTGAGAGAGTTCAGTACATAGAATCAAATCAAAGGGGAAAGTGAAAGAACCATTTCTTTTCACTGTCAAGAATGAGCGATCGTGGATGCAATCGAAATGCAAATTCATAGAGTCAAATCTCTGCAAATGCAGTTGTGATTGCTGCAATACCTTATCAATTTACTCAGCTTTTACAGCCTTTAGGCTTAGCCTTTGTCCTGAATCTGAAATGAGCCTGGTAACATTTTAGTTTCCTTTAACTACCTGTGTTAACTGTTTCCTTCATGTCACTTGGGGGAAACAAATTCCAAACCAGGGCAGCAACTAGCTAGAGCCATGCTGGACATAAAGAGCTTGCAGAGGGCAACTGACCAGTTTCACGAGGCTATGAAAGACTGCAAGAGAATATAGATAGTTGACCTGTATCATAGCTAATCAGTTGACTCACAAGAGAAGCAAGGAAAATGAGCAGCTTTGGTGACAAGCTTAGCAGTACTGAGCAGCTCTGACCCACTGAGCACTGCACAGGATTGGCAGGGGATTTTGAGCATGTAATGATGCAAAAGTGACTGGAACCATTTGTAACTGTTTAATTGATGCATTGAGTGACATCTGTTCTAATTGGGCATTAGGTCCTATCATCTAAAACACTGAAAACATAAAAGAAGCATTTCCCCTTTGATCCACAATGGTATGATTAAAGTGTAGTTCTATTTAGCTTATGCTTCCTCTGTTGCCCTGCTGCCCTTGGATAAAGACATCCCCAGAGCTCATACTTAGATGAATCTATACCCTTTAGAAGGAAATCAAAATGAGCATCTAACATTAGAATTCTGAAATGTCCTGGTTCAAATCCTTCCCTATAGCTTTGCTTTGTGATGAAGATTTGGAAAATTACAAGCCAATATGCTTCAAACATAATCAAGATTTCATGACATTTCTACTGACATTTCTGGAATCCTCACTATGTCTTCGCTGATCTCAAAAGGTTCCTGCTATCCCTTTGTGCACCACGGAGTCTGAACTTGTCCTGTGCCATTAGCTCAGCCACCAGCCCTGGTCCAGAGCCAAGCATAGCCTCCATTTCTCACCTAACAGAACAAAGGGTATTCTGAGCAGCAGGCAGGAGCTGTAATGGTGATTAGCATTTGATTCTTTGCAGTAAACAACATGGAAATGAGAATCCCATTGTCATGCTACTACAGTGTTATCATTTACAAATAAATAATAGCTTTTCATTAACACCAAAGATAATGCCCCGAAGAAAGATAGTAATACACAATCCCACTCTTCTCTGGAGCCACTATGTATTGACTCCTCTTATTCTGAACCTTTTGTCTGGCTCAGAGAAGTAGCATTTGCAATTTTTGTCCCTTGGACAGAAGACAAAGTTTTAAAAAAATAAAACAAAAAAGCCAACATTGACAACAAAAACAATTTCATATGCACAAGCATACAAAGACAGGAAATGTCAGAGCACTGTTTCACACAAATGAGCCATGTGAGACACTGCAGGAATTTGGTGAATCTGATTTAACTGAATTCAATGAAAAAGTTGAGATTCCCAGCAGAAGAAATCAAACACACTTCAAGCAGATGCTGCACTACTGTTTCTGATCACAGCTCCCTGGACAGCTTACTTCCTCAGGTTCCCCCTGAAGACCTCATAAATGTCAATCACATTTATTAATCCTCTGATGCAAACATGGGTTAGGAGAGAAGACAGTACTTACAGAATTGGACGAGACTGGAAATCTTCCTGGTTCATTCTTTCAGACTGGCGTATTTTCAGGATTTCTGTGTAACTGAGATTCTGAAGCTTACTCTTGAACTGATCCAGTGAGCTAGGCTTGGTAGTGAGTGCTCTCATTATCTGTTCTTTCACTACCTGCATTACCTGTGGTTGACAAGAAAAAGAAAAAGAAAAAGAAAAGAAAAAACATGTTCATCTTCTGTGATTTTGTTTCAAATCTTGTTCAGTATCACAGCAAGGTTTCTAGTTTCCATTGGGTTCTTGGACACCAAAGCAGAGATACCCCAGTAGTGTACAAAACCCATTCCCAATTTCCTGTGCTGCTTGGAGAAAGGAGGAAGTAGAGGAATTGAGATCAAAGTTGAGTCTGGGAAGAGATCCCTGGAGCAAGTACGTAGGTGCAGAAGCTGGTTACGCTATCAGGTTCTCAAGTCAGTGCTCGATAGCATAACCAGAAAAGGATTCAGCTTCTGGCAGGACAATGCAGCTTTCAGAAAAAGCTCTTCTGCTCTGTAGTGAGAAAACTACTGTTTCAGGGGGCTGGTGGGGAGAGGGTCAATCACCACTTGGCTATCCCTCTGAACAGCTGAGCTACAGCCTCTCGTTACAGGACTGTAAATCCTCCTCTTTCTGCGGGTTGTGTGCTCTTGTCAGCAAGAACATGGCTCTTCTGGGCTAACGCTCCGGTCATCTAGGGGACAGGCACACACACATGTACACAACACACTTGTAACAGCATGACAAAGGAGCCAAGAGTGCAGATGCACATCCTGACTTCTGCCAGCTCGACACAGGTGACGTGTACAAGCTGCAGGGTCTAGCTGCCCACTGGACAGAGAGATTTTCAGGCCTTGTGACTACCCTGCTGGGCCTCAAAGCTGCTCTTCTGACCATGCGTTAAGCCACTGACTGTGTCCTGTTGCTTCCCTCAGTGCTGTCACAGTGAGAGAAGGGACAGTCTGGCCATACGGTTGTCCTTGTGAACATTATTATTTTGTTTCAATACTCAGCATGCTCAACATGAATGAATCTTCATGGTTTCTCACGTGGAGAGAGACTGGTATGTCTATTTCTGGTCTCATCAGTACAAGAGAAAGATGGAAGGAGTCCAACAAGATGATGAAGGTGACCAAGAAGTGATAAAGAAACTGGAACATCTCTTGTAAGAGAGACATGATCCTGGGCACCCTGCTCTGGGCGTCTTGACTTGAGCAGAGATTAGACCAGGTCAATCCACTGGTCCCTTCTCATCTCAACCCTTTGGTGATGCTGCAAAAGCTCCACACTGCAGGCGCTTTACGATCATATACAGTGAAGGAAAGGGAACTTGCTAACAGAGAACATTAGTCAGAATGAAGACACCAATTTGCCCCAGATATTAGAGGATTGCTTTTGAAGCAATGTCATAAACAATGCAAACCAAAAACAAGAATGAAGGATGGGTGGGCAACAGCCACCAATCTGACTATTAATTATTTTATCAGAGAAAACTGCTGAGACACAGTTAACTAAGGGGAACTGCCTGGCTTTATTTCAAATGGTTTCACATGACAGATTACTGTGTTTCTCTCCAAATTGTGGACTCATTTCCTTTCCCCAGTGCTGGTGCAAATCGCACATCTTGAAACATCTGATGCTGAGCTGAAGCTGGCTGAAAGAAGAATGCCACTTTTAGAAAGGCCCATCGCACCCAAATCCAAGAGCTAGAAAGCGGTAGGAAGCAGTAACCACCCCGATGGTATCAAGGCAGATGTGATGAAAATTAACTGCTACACAGAGGCCAAAAGCTTTTTCTGGACTGTTTGCTTCATTTTCTTCTTCCATATTCACCACATATCTTAAAACAGAAGCTCAGCCCCTCAGAGGTTCCCTAAGCATTCTGAAAATTTACCTTTACATATGAATATTACATTACTTCACATGTGCTGCCTCAATCTCCTAACTCTCATTGCCTACACTATGTTTTCTATTTTTACTTTTTGAGATGTAACTTCCTTCCTAGATGTAATCCATAAACTGTGTCCAACAGCTGAAAGGAAGCAGTTAATAATTGGAAGCCAGTCTCCTGCAGGGACCACATCCATCCTAGATATATCATCCAAGAGCAACAAAGCTGTTTGACCAACTGGACAACAAATGCCTTCGCCACATTTCCACGCACCCTTGCAGGATCTTACTCTTGGTAAATCTTGGGAATCTGGCCCAGACAAAAAGAGCTCCAGTCCATCCACCCCTAAAAATCAATCAGACTGCTGTGTGCCTAAGCAAGTCTTCTGAAACTTAGCTTGAAGACAGAAAGAAACCTTGAGTTCTCTACTCTATAGCTATGCAGTGTCTTTTACATAGAGAACCATCTGTTCTCGGATGGTGGCCACATTCAGCCAAATATTTCACAACACTTTATTAGCTGAGAATCAGCTACTTTCCCAGCTGAAGGATGAACTCCTCTTGCTTAGTAAAGCCTACATAATGATTACATTTAGTCTCACCAGATCACACAGCCCAAGTGTGATAAACATGCTGTCACACTTTGAAAACCACAATCCTAACACCTGAATGACAATACTGTCCAGTGAGATGTGTGGCATACTCACTCCTATTGATTTCTCTGGGTCTTGTTTTAATACCTGAAAGGGCTTAGGAAAGGCAATGGATGAAGCTTTGCTCAAGGAAAAGTGGAAAAAAAAGACGCTGACAAGCCCAGCAACGAGTTGGATGCCTAAAATTACCTTCTGCTTTTTTATCTGCCTTCTTTGCAATCACTACTAATTGCTGCCAGTTAATATAGCTTATAAAAGTTTTCCATTAATTACAGTTAATTATTATTAGCAGCCATACTGGTTGCTAAACCACTAAACCAGAGTTGCAAGCAAACATAGTCCTTCAATCACATCCATGGGTGCTCTCATTCACGCGTGGTTGCAAAATCCTATATAAGCCCTTGCTTCCCTCCTCTGGTACTCACTGTTGTGGTTAACATGCAAATAATTCCTCTTCTTGGCTCTAATCTAAAAAGTTGTTGATGGAATATCATCAAATAGCTGCTTGGTTTATGGGCTGCCCTTGTTCCCAACACAGAAGGCAGGAAGCATGCACCCTGGGCCCAGTACGTAAGGGGTGATCAATTGCCTTGTAATGTTTATAGCAAATAATATTTAACTTGTTGTCCAGAATGTCAAAGCTGTTGGTTGCAGTGAGTCTCCTGAGCATTTGAGAACCACTGCCAAGATCTTCTAATCTGTTCCAAATTTCTAAAGCTGAGCTGCCAGCCGTTGATTACTGCTGTCTAAGAGACAGCAGTAATCCTCCTTGTGTATCTGACCTTACAATGAAATTAAAAGTATGCTCTACTCAATATAACTGTACATAAACACTGCAGATAGTTGTTTTAATTGCATTACGCTTTGCTTCTCCTACTGAGAGAGGAGTGTTTTAGAGGGCGCATTTTGTATCTGATGACCTTTGGTACAGTAAGAGGATCCCAAGTTCTGCATTATGACAAGGACAGGTAAATTCACTACAGACATTAAGAGGAAAACAGAAGGAAAAAAAAAAGTAAAAAAAAAACAAACTTTCTTTTTATTTAACCAAAATATCTATGGCATAAAGGACCTTATTCATAGCCTTTTATTTAACTAATCTGTCTTGCATTTCTGTGGTTCATATCCATAACCTTAAATTATACATCTTTTTGTTAAGCTGTTTTTCTATATCTCTGTATTTTGCTTATTTGACCTCATCAAATATCACATTCTGATTATTTTGCTTCTCCCACACTTCCTCCTCACTCCTGTTTCTTGTCACAAGAACTTTTATCTATGCAAATAAAGCCTGTGCCTTTCAGGATTGAGCAGAAATCTGAATATTTAGGCTCTAAGAGGATAAAATAAAAAGGGAGTGAGAAGGCATCAGTGTCAGTAAGAGGAATTTATCTGAAGCCAAGACCCATCTATATAGCAACTTCCCACTGACCTTTAACTTCAGCAGCTTGTCTCCAACTCCGAAGAACAAAAAGTGGACCCCTTTGTATATCCTTTGTTGCTATTCTAATGCAAACTTTGTATTTGGCATGACTGGAGAAGAGTGGCTGTCACCTGTGACATCCAACCATTATCTGAAAGCTTCTGGAAATGTTAAGTCTCAGCCTTCTGCTCTACAAGTCCACTCTTTGTACAGACTTTTAGCCTCAGCTTTCTCAGAAACTACCTCCAGGATATCCCATAAGGCTGGAGACTCACTACAACTCATCCACAGAGAAACAAACAAGACCTAACAGACAAAACCCTTCTGATAACTTCCCCACAGCTCTTGCTCTTTAATAAGATAGCTTTTCACATGGAACATCCCTCTCACAGCTACAACAGATGCAAAGAGTTCTACAGATGTCAGGTAAAAGCCATGGATCCACGTAACTATGATGTGCTTGGTTCAACGTTTTCCTAATTTGGCTCAGTATTAACAAGTTCTACAAGGGACGATTCCCATCTCTTTGCAGCACGTGATAAAAGATGACCCATGGGACGGTACTACATCCAGAGATCCCCCTCTACAACCAGGCTTGCAGAATCTGAGATGTAAGACATTTTAAGGCTGCTTTCATTGGCTTTTGCAAATGACTACACACACAAAAAAAATCAACAAGCCAGTAAATAGAAAACTGGAGAAATGGCATCTCTTTTCAAATGGTATGCTGAGAATTCATATGTAGTTTCCCTCCTATCTTCCTATCTAAGTGTTCCTGTGGAGAAGCAGCATGGTTTATACAATGTAAAATAAAATAAAATAAAATAAAATAAAATAAAATAAAATAAAATAAAACAAAGAAAACATCACATATTTACTGAGATTCAGCTTAATTTCAGGCACAAAGGAGATTTCCCTCAGCAATACTCACAGAGTAGGCAAAAAAAATAAGGCTGCAGAATGAAACAACCAAATCATTCTTAATGAACGGTGCTCACTGACAAAGGAGGCTATAAAGAAAATTTAATTTTGAAGGGAAAGAAAATGACTTCAGTTTACAAGCAACCTGTCAACCACTTTAATGAAAACGTTACATGTTTAAAGGTTGCACCAGGTAATTCAAGACAATCTTTTAGGTCATTTCAATGGATGAATTGTCTTAAGTAGATCAATGGTTATATTTTCAGAGTACTCAGAAGAGTCATCCTGAGAGACTTAGAGGTCCTTGAGAGAAAATTTAATGCTGTTCTTTGTTTTCCCCCATCTCTACATATTGCAATCCATGACTTCACTGTACTAGTCCCTTGATCTTAGCCTGGACAAATCTTCCACGTTATTTTAGGATATTAATTCAGGCACGCTGCTCTACAGAAGTAAATTTAAACACGGTGTTGGTACAGTCTAAACATTGACAAGAGATACCAAAATTTCTGATTTTTTTTCTTCTGTTACAGTCTGTGTTCCCCAGAATTATATATTAAAAAAAAACAACCATTAAACTAAACCAAGAAACCTCTCACACCTTAAAATAAAAAAACAAAACAGCCAAACCAAACAAAAGAAAAGCACACCCGTTTTCAATCTTCTTAACTGTTCTAGAAGACAAGGACAGTAGCTGTAGCCAATGATAAAGAGACAACTCTAAGCCAGCTGAATGTATATAATGACAGAAATAATTAAGTTGATTCATTTTCAGGCACTGGGATGAGGAAGGAGCTGTCAGAAGATTTAGCAGGTATAAGCTCTGATATATTTTAACTCCTCATTTTCTGCAGAATTTAAAAGCTATTGTGAGAGAAAAAAAACAAAAAACAAACAACTTCTAGTTGATGAGGTTTTAGCTTTTTTAATTTAAAAGTATATATATGTATATTTTATTTGTGAGCATTTTTATGTTTTTTTTTTTTAAACTATGAACCAAGATATTTTTCTGTCTGCAGAAAAGAGACTTGAAACAATGCAATGGTTTTGATCAAGCTGAGCAGTCTGTTCCTATGTGATATCACTATTATTATCTAGTTCAGCAACGACCATCATTTTACAGGTACACCTGGTATGAATAAAAGAGCACCTAGCAGACATAACGATGGAGCTGAAAGGTAGGAGATGTAACAGCAGTTCTGCACAAGGTGCTTATAAAAGATCTATAGGAGGTATTTGGAATCTTAATGCTGCAGTAATAGAACTCTTCAATGTGAAATCTTGGTTATAGCCTCACAACCCAAACAAACTGCCTGCCCACTGCTCAGGAAGAGTGAAGAGAATCTTGTACTGGATCCTGAGGTCCAATCCAGTAGACTAAGTGGTGAAGGACAAAAAGCTGAAGTAAGAACAAGAACTGTTGCAGATTTCAGAGCTGCTCTGATTCTTTCAGTTATTTTTTTCTGTCTCTTGACTAATGGATCACAGGTGTGGGAAACAGCCTGATATCAGATGGTCCTTGGGAACTGGTGGGATGAGACTGCCACTAATCAAAGACTACAGGAGAGTAGGCAAAGGATTCATCACATTTCTCCATGCACTCCAGGCTTGGAGAAAGGGAAGAGAAGAGACCCAGGGCCATGAGCACAGGACCAATGAAACCCTGAAACAGTGAGAGATGGGGGCTGGAAAAAAGCAAGAAAGTGGTCAGAGGAGTGACTGCATCTGAAGTTGTTGATGTAAAAATGTTCATTTCTCTGAAAAATAAATGAATAAATAATTCCAGGCTAATTCTGATGTTGGAAGTGAGCATTTTGTAAGGTCGTGTTCAGTGAAAGTGCACCACTAATTCTTGTACTCTGTTATATTACATCCCCAGGCTAATCCACCTCTGCAGGAAGAGCCTGTGGCCACAGACTGATTTGGCACTTCCCAAAGGAGCTCCCAGAACTCTGTTAGCTGCATGGATCATTTTTACCTATCTATGTCCTAATGGAGAAACACCACGTACCAGGGAGACCTTCAGTTATTTTTCAGTGTTACTACTGAGTTGCTCAATTAAACACAGTAAGAGTGGCAGAGGTTCAGGCTGCGAGCAAAAAGCTGTTTGAATTTGACTGACAAAAGCCTACAGAAAATGATGGACTTATAGTCATCATCAAAAAACACGTAAACACTGTCCATAAACTATTTTTGGTTAAAAGGCAATGTGAAAGTGGTCTACTAGCTTCTTGCAGGGTTAAAATCACATGCTGCCCTCGTATCTAAGGATTCAGTTCAAAGCTGAGCCCACAGTGCTAATCTAAATGTGCACATCAAATACAGCTTATTTGGGTTGCGTTAAGCTCAAACAGGAATGACTGGTAGAAAATCTCTTCCTTCTACTTAATATTTCTACAATACCATTTGCACCAGAAATAAGGAATGTATTTATTTTATTTATGCCTTGAGGTAAGCAAAACAAGAAATGAGTGGTTTGTGACAAAGCTTTTTTGCCCCCAAAGAGTGATGTGCAAAGTCAACGTGACAGTTTTTGTATACTTCCTTGTCAGTTAATTGAAGTCCTAGGTCAGCCAATATTACATTACTCCCCTCAGTGTCTGACAACTTCCTTGGGCAAAATAACGCACGCACAAAATCTATGGTGGGTGGCATTTAATCCAGGGCTTTTCAGACAAACTGTACTAAGCTTCTCAAAGTATTAAGAGGGGAGAGAGGAAAAAATGAGGATATATTTGTATCCTTAGTCATACACCAGTCTAACAATTAATATGCCTGATAACATGCTTGTGATTTCTAAAGAAAAATAACATGAGAACTACCCATGATTAGGAGCACACATTTGGGTGTGTTTTCCATTAAAACACATGATTACATTAAATAGCATACACTAGAAGAAAATTAATTTTACTATATGGCAGTCAGCTGGTTCTACAGAGGGAAAGCAAGGATAACATTGTAAAAGATAGTTTTCCCATAGAGAAGTGTAATAATAATAAATAATCTCAAGTTTTGGTTATTGATGATGAATTAAAAAAAGACTCAGAGTAGAGAGAAACATAGGAAAAATGTGGGGAACTCCCATCTTGACATCTGAGTGGAAGGGGGAGGCAAAGCCCCTTCCTTGTGTCTTCATAATACAAAAAGAAATGAGAGTCCTGCTATTATGACATGGCCTGTGGTTGAGCTGGATGCTCCCTAATCAACAACACAAACCATAGCCACCAGCTAGCACAAAGCACCTGATAGCTTCTTTACCTTTCCCCTTCTTGCTTCTCTCCCCTTTGTCAGCATTCCTCTTCCAAACCAAACAGACCTTGAAAATCCATCTACTGTGTCTATAACAATCTCCAGTGACACTGAGTAGCAAGTTCTGCAGCTTTTCTGCCCGCTTATTGCCTTAATTCTCACAGGTGTGCTAATAAAAGAGATGCATGGCCTCCGAGATATACAGGGAAAGCCTTGCAGGTGTTGGTTAATTAGCCCAGGATGCAGCCTGTCAGGCAAAAAATGATAGCAACAGTGGGTCCAGGTAGCTTCAGAACCACAAGACTTTAATCTGATAAAGCAAGAGCTTCACCTACCCAGGAAACACACTTCTAATCCTGAGTAATTACTTTCATGTTTACTTTTTTCCTGATATGGAACAGAAGCTGCAGTTATCACTTAGCTGAGTTAACCATTCTTACAGTATCCCCCAAAATGTGAAATTTCTGTTCAGGAATCTCAGAAACAAACACTTCAAGTTTCCATATGTGCTTTCAATAGAAAAAGAGATCTGCCTATAAAAAAACCCACTCATTTAGATTAAACTCAGTTATGCAAAGTGCTGTCATTTTCCCTAGCTTTGCTAATACTTCCCTGTTTCTCCAGCAAGTCCCAAAGTCGGCTGACCACTCAAAGAGTAAGCACCCAGGAAAGGAGTTTCAAAGTACTGTCTCACTTTTATCTTTTATTTACATGAACAAGAAAAAAATAAAGGTAGATACAAGTCAAAAGCTACAGCTTTTCTTTTTTCCAAATTTCAGGCAAATGCCATTCTGCTTCAATGCTACACTTGTTTTGGTTTGTTTCTCTGACATTCTATTGTTTTAGCTGGCTGAATTTCTACCTAGCAAAAGCTACCGAAAGTACTGAAAATGTGTATTTGGATTGAATTAGGGAACTACATTATTCAAGTAGGTTTTCCTGGTCAATGCAAGAGCCAAACATTCAGTAAAATGGCGTAGGACCACTTGATTCAATCCAATTACGTGCTTATCCTCCCAGTGATGGGAAATGATTGGGCTGAACATCCATGAACTGCACAGAGGCAGTGTACAAATATGCTATTCCTCTGAATGAACTTATTAATATTGATGCATCATAACTTACAGCAAATAGGCAGTCATAATTTTTAGGTAAACCCTCATTTTCACATTCATGTCACTAAAGAAAGCGGCGAGCTGAAAATCATGACTGTAGAACTGTTTCAAGCAATAGCTGTATTGGTATCAGAGTCCAGTCAGGGCCACAGGAATAAAAATAGCTGCACGAATTAACAGAGTGATTCACAAAAATATGTGAAGCAATGAAAAGATTAAACGCACCGTGACTTGTTAGATGCTAGCTCTAAAAATTATTCTGTAAATCCTGAGCTCACAAATTACTAACCTGACAGATTGTAATAAGTGCTGTCAGAGCTATTGCAAACCAAGATCTGCTCTGAACTGACAAATGTACAGAAAATGTCCATGTGTTGGAATTAAAAAATAAAAGGAAAGAACGTTTTCATTGCCACTTAAAAATGTTCTGAAATTACTCAGTTATTTTTATTTTTTAATTGAGTTTGTACAGAGTCAAGTCCGATGAGACCTTTGCCTAAGGTAGTTAAATCACTGCTGCACTCTCATATAAATAATTAGAACAATGCATATAATTTTTCCCCTTGAATTATGGCACGTACCCAAGCATATAAAGAATTCAACTAGACTATTCTTAGAAGAAGAAAAAACACAGATGACTTGCTTTGCCATACCTTATTCTAAAAACTGCAGTGGGATGGTTTATGGCTTCGGAGACCTATATTTTTGATTGCTGCAAAGGAGCAATCTTTTCTCTCCCAAATCAAAGGAAAGGTTTGTTGAGATCTATATGCAGTACAGGAAAATAAACCACTCCCCAGGATAGATAACACTGATTTATTTCACACATAATACTAAAATCAACTATACAAAAGCATTCAATCACTTCACCTTGATTACAAAACCAGTCTGCTAGCCGGGGAAATTAAGAGTGAAACAAACCTATGAGGTTACACAACCCTTTCCTTCAGGAATAGCACTTCCATGAGCAAAGGGCAAGACATCTACAGCTACGTGTAAAGTTAACTAAGGACATACCAGTGGCATTGACATGCCCATCAGACCTGTGTAGGTTGGTTCTTTTGCTCCATCCCCTCCACTGTATGTATAGGAAGCACCCGGAAATCACACTTTTTTCCTTCCAGTGATTATCATGTCAGTGATATGATCCTCCTGTTCCTTTCACTTGTGTTAAATCAGAGCCAAAGGAAATTTTCTCGCAGAAGGATCAAGACAACGCTGTAAGGCTTGGCTTCAAGTTTACTTCTCACTATTGATTGGAAACTATCAATGACATGCACAGCAACACACACATCTCCAGAAACACATCGATCCTGCCTAGGAGGCTAAATAACTTCTTAAAATAGTGCTACTTTTAGTATGTAGCTAATGAGCTACAGATGGAGAAAAGCATACAATTTCATTGAAGAAAGACCCCTTCTCTGGTAACTTGGATGTTACCACCACTCTTTCCATATCTTCATAAATCACTGCACTTCTTTCCACACTGTCAGTAATCTGCAGTACTAACAAGCCAGCAGGCTCCCTTCTTCCTACAACTCTGTGACTACTGACTTTGTGTCTGGGGGCATTTATTTAGAATATATATATTTAGAATTAAATGCAAGCCATTTGCTTTCCTTTGAAAGACAAATTCTGTGCATTCCAGGTTGAAGAAGTCAAAAAAAAATATCAGTTCCCCTGCAGACACATGCATGACTATGCAAAGGATTTGCTTCAGGAAATTCACCCCGGTCCAGAACCAAGCCAACAGACCAGGCCCAGGGGCACAGACACAGTGCGTCCAGACACCCGTGTCACATTTTGGTAAGAGAAAACTAGCACTGAAGTTAAAGATATCAGAATGCTATTCTTCTTTTGAATCGTCTGCTACAATGTGGAATTAGAGTGCAGAGTGTAAGGCAAGGAATGCAAAAGATTCTCTGGAAATGTGATGCTATTTATCCTGACAGGAGTCAAAGGGTGCTACCACGGCTGTCCAGCAGAAGGCAGATGTCTGTACCACCACTGCCCCACAACTGCACAGCGTCTTCCCTTACAAAACTACTCTTGTTTAAATATCTTCTGTTGAATTCCTGCTGCAGACTGGCTTTTTCCTGGCCTGCCTTTATTTTTCTTTCCCCTTTCCCCCCCCCCCCCCCCCCACACACACACTTCTTTCCCCTCCTAGAGTTATGACCAGCTCTCGGGATCCCAATAAACGAACCCGAATATCACAGCAGAGGTCACATGCGGAAACATGGAAACATGCAACTTTTTATTCCAGAGGAGATGGCTGGCTGGGGGAGGCCTTATAAGGCTGCTATTATAGCAGGAAAGAGAAAAGCAGCAGCTCCCCACAGCAGCTGTGAACTGGGCAATATGCCCAGGGGCTGGTGGGGCTGCTGGTTCCCAGGGAGGAGCGAACCACGCAGGCACAAGGGATGCGAGGCACCCCTGCTGGCTGCGGGCAGGGGAACAAATACCTTGGGCACCTCATCTGCCACCAGTATCCACCTCCTCAGAGGACTCCGATAAAATCTACCTTCTGCTTCTGCTTCCTCTGCCTTATCTCCTGTGGAACGGCTCAGAAGGAACCTGTGCTGTGCCTTGTTTGGTGCACATCAGTGATTTACAGGAATTTGCAAAATGCTAGGATGGAGCTTGTGACGAGTAAAAAACATCCAGGGAAGAAATGCAACCACAAAGTTGACTGACCCGTGGCTTTTGGCACTCTCTTTGCTGCACTGAGGTCCTGCAAACTTCTTTTGCACGTTATTTAGTCTCTGCCACACTGAACAGTTGGTGTTGCAGCTCACTGCCGTCACCTACCCAGCAGGCAAAGCAAAGTGACAGCTGCTGGATGGACAGCCTATGGAGAGCACGAGTCAGCCAACCACTACTACCTTGTGTACTGCTAAAAACAAGAAGTCCTGTCCTGATCCAGCACTGAGCAACATCACTGAGTCCTGCATCAATGTCTAAGTAGGGCACAGATTTGCTGTATGTTAAAAGCATTAGTGAAATAAAGAGAAATTCATTCCTTAAAGCTCCTTTGCACCATGAAAACCTGTGCTTTGTCGTGGGAAAGCAACTTGCACCTGCCTTGTGTGTCACACTTTGCTGCAGCACAGGCAGAAAAGTATACAGCTGGTGGTAAGACTATAAGACCTTTCCAGCCTTTATAATGCACGCCTGAGTACATTGGGTAAAAGGACTTAGGTAGGTGCAAAGCTTTGTTCCCATTTTTTAAAGCTGTCAGAAGGTAATACCAGGAAAAAAAAGCTACCTATTAGAGCTCCTTGAGAAAGCAATAAACTGTTGCAATAGAAATCTGGGCTAAGTACCCTGCTGTTAAAAAGAACATTTGAGGTGACAGTAGCAAGGTTTAAGAACAGTAAATAGCTCGTTACCTTGTAGGTAAACACAAGTCATCAGAATTGATGTTTTACACAGCCACCTCCACTAATAGCAGGATCGGATCCCATAGCAGGATGGGATCCCACAGTAGGTAAGTATTTCCCAGTGAGGACAGAATTCAAGTCTTCTTTTTGGATATTCCCTGTAAATGTACCTTCACAGTTCTTGATAAAAACTCTGGTTTGTGCAGCAGCAAGGACAAGGGAGGGGAATTCTTTTAGAGCCTGGAAACAATGCAGAAGTCCTTCCCTTCCCAAAGGGCCAACCCTCTGCCCTCCATGAAGCTGTGCTCTTCATGCACCTTCACTGCACTGCTCATGAAACTCACAAATCCCAAACTGCTGGTAGCCATGTGAAAAATACAGGCAGCAAGTACGTCTCTCAGAATTATCAGCTGGCATCACCAACAGAGCTAGCAGCACAGCAAGTTTAGGCACGTGAACTTCCTAACAGGATGTTAAAAATACAAGCAATGCAGCTGCTTGTTAGGAGAGCCTCTCTCAGCCCAGATGCACTGCTTTCTTTGGAGGACGGCACCAAAAGGAAAACAAGGCAGAGGATTCCCTAATAGCACCTTGTTGCTGCTGCACCTAAGCTACTCCAGGGAAGCTGCAGAGCAAATACCTGCACGCAGCAGGGCAGCTTCTCACAGTGTGCAGAGCCATCCCCAGCAGCTGCAAGGGAAAGCTGGATATGAAAGAAGGCTTGCAGAAAGGTGAGGGAAGTGCTGTAGTTCCCATATTGGCAAATGTCCTGAATTCCTACTCATTTTAAGTGCCATAGGGTGTTCATCAACAAAGAGATAACAAAAAGAGAAAACGGGGTCAAACTGAGCCCTGGTGACATGTCATCAAGCTGAATTAGTCTGAGGAACAATCCAGCATTTTCAAAGCTCTTCCTTCCTCACCTCCTCACAATGTAGAATAAAACTCGAGGAGAAAGAAACAGACTAAAGGACTCAAACGAAGTAATTTTGACTAGATTGAAGCATCTGAGAAGCCCCACTGAACAGAGGCCTGTGCTGAAGAACTTGGCAAGAGCTCTGCTGAAAAGTCAATATTTTCTGAGACAGCAAGCAGTGGCAGAAGAACAATAGATCACAGCAGGAACTATTGCAGATAAGCCTTTCTACATGTATGTATAGGTCTGGCATTAAAGGGGCCTGGATGTGGATTGCTCTTGCAATAATACATCTAGCACAGATATAGTCTGTTCATTTGGATGACTTTTTTTTTTTTTTTTCTTTTATCAACCTGCTGTTCACACAAATACTTCAGTAAAATCTATTTTGAAGGGGTTTGCTAACAGGGGCTACTTTTTAGGACACTTAAAGCATTTCTCTAAAGAAGTCAGGTGTCTCAACTTGAAAAAAAATATTCAGAAAGAATTATCATCAATCTCCTTCTCAAAGCACTTAAACAGAAGCTTAATGTATTCGTGGAGCTTTGGAAGATTGCAGCCCACATATTATTTGCTATGTTTCCTCCAGACCCAATCCTTAAAACAAAGGAAATCACGAAGAAGGAGTAACCACAAGGAAGATGGCAATGGGAATATTTCCTTGTTTTAAGATGAGGGCTTTGGCAATCAGTAACAAAATGGCAGTAGAGTATCAGATATTCTTTTCTCACTGCTTTTGCAGAGATAGAACAGCCTGGATAAAAATCAGTAATCTCTTCCTAATAGGTCTTACTCATCAGTCAGCAAAGAGCTGCCAATGACACCACTTTCATAAATACCCTATTACTTAGTAACGTGGCAAAGACTGAAAAGAGCTGAAACCAAGTTAGAAAATCTGCATGTGGATGAGAGACTTCCTATAGTAGGAAGTGTCTCCAGAGCGATGGGTTCTACCTCCCAAACACATCCACCATGCACAAGCCTTCAACATCCAGTAAGCTCTGGGGAGCAAGGGGCACAAGGTGTAAATTCAGATCACATGCCAGATGGATTTGGGATGATTTCTAGACGACTCCAGCAGGAAAATGGATGTGGCTCCTTGGATTAGGGACAGAGGCTGCAGATTGTGCAAAGTCCTAGCCACGCTGAGAAGTTCCTTCTGCTTGCAGCTTCCTGACATTGCCAACATCGCCAACAACTGCTGCCTCAAATTGAGATGCTACTGATGAGGAGGGAGCACACATCAATAGCTAAATGCTGCTGAGGTGGACAAATCTCTCAACAGAAAGCTTAAAAATCAAGCCTCAGAGCATGGCGAGCTGCACAGCCTGCAGACAGAGGCAGCCCTGGCAGCTGGTGGAGGCTGGAGGGAGGCTCTGGCTGGGAGGCTGCAGTGGGAGCTGAGCTCTTGCTGCTGAAGGGCTGTGGGCAGGTGGGAGGAACCTCGCTGTGTAGAGGGAAGGGAGGCCATGGAGAAGGAATAAGAGCCTTGTTGTGATATGCCTATTGTGGGGAATATAGAGATGTAAATTATCACAGCTTTTCCTCTACATCTTTCATGTCTGATTTAAGAAAGCCAGTGCCGATGGAGGGTGTTACTGGATCAGACTAATCTCAGGCTTAGAGTACGTAAAAAAAAAACAAAAACATTTTTGCTGCTGAGAAAAAAACACTATTAGGGCACGATGCCTCTTCTGGCAGTGCATCCCCTGCAGCATCCAGCAGCCTGCTGGTTTGGAAGGTTTGGAGCTGCAGCTGTGGCATCCCCCAGCCATTTACATCCAAATCACACAGCAGCAGAGAAGGCTTCATCAGCTATGTGATGACCAGCATCTAAGGGGCACCTGGCAACATTCCCCTTTAAACAAAGGTAAAACCTAGGGTCACTCTCCATCTGCCATTTCCCAATTCCACTCCAGCGACCCAAGGTACTGCAAGAGGCCCTAGCAGCTCTGTGATCTTCACTCTTTCCAGATTATTGCTTTTATTCTGACTGTCTAAAGCCATGTTTGTGGGGCACTCTGGCTTGTCCTATTTTGGTGCTCTTCCTGAGGTCCTTCATTTCTCCTCAAGTTAGAGCCACTATCATTCTCCTTCTTGTTCTCCTTTTCTCTTTTGAAATCAGAAAAGCAAAGCTGCTATTCTGAATGAATGTTGCATAAGTAGGTGTGATAGAGACGTGTAATTTTTTCTTCTACAACATGAGAAATCTTGCTTAAATGCAGAAACCAGCACTTGGCATGCTCATTGCTTGTACAGCACAAGCATGGCTGCAGAACTACCATTTCAGCTGCAGGTGTGGATGCCCTACTGCAAAGCATTAGTTTGGAAAGGAGGCTCTCTCTGACACACAGAGAAAATTTCATTCCTGTAGACTGCAAAATATATTAGCCTACCCGGAGGAGCTCAGCAAAGTGTGACACAAGTCTTTCCTCTTCCTTTTAGTTTTCCTCAATGGAGCAAAACAATTTTCAGGCTCCACTGGACAGAAAACAGAATGTAGACAGGACAGACAGCTTTCTGAGTTTATAAACCTGCATATTTAAAGACATCTCTCTCAGACTTACTAAATTCGCTGCTTGGAAAGAGCAGATGTTAAATTTCCAGTTTCCACCTTATCAGAAGCAAGAAGAGGGGAAAGCTTTTCTGTTCCTGAGATGCCTGCAGATTTGACCAGCTGAGACCACTTCTTACTTTAGACTTCTGAGTACAATGCAAATGTGTCTAAGTACAGCTGAGAGGGAAATCTGTTCTGTGCAAGCACATTCCTCTCCATACTTGTAACTGTGTCCTACAGAAGACAAGATGGTATCTGGGTGAGAAGCACAAGAAGTACTGGCTTCAATGATATCATTTTGTCCCCTAGCCAGAAATCTCCATGACTTGATCCAACCATCCCAACTGCACAGGTAACACAACCAACTCTCATTCTATTTCATGAAAACAACTGACCAAGCAACAATCCCAGAACCTTTATGATAAGGATATGCAATAACAACATTTTTCATTTCCACTAGAAAGAAAACCTCCAAACAAAGTCAGACACCAAGGCTAAGACCATCTTAAGAAAGGCAAAGATTCAGTCTTGAGCGAGTAACAGGCTTCCTAGGCAACAAAACAGAAAGCTTTAGGGTCCCCTCTTATCTCATAACTCTTCAGGCCTGAAAATAAAGAGGTCAAGGACACTGGAAGAGTAAGATTCCTGCCATTTAAGGGCTGCCAGTACTAACCTCAAGTTATGCAGTCAAGAAGCATTAAAATGACAACAGTTTCACCATTAGGAATGTCATGCCATTCTAGTAGCAGTCTTCTGTCAGTTAAAATTCATCTTTCTTTCCCCAAGAGCCTGGACATTTGGGCTAAAGGTTAATCAGGTCTTTCAGTCACCAGCATGCATTTTTAAACTTCCTAATTCCCTGCAGAAATAAGATTTTGATAATACATATGCCCTTCACAGAGTGGTATTAAGATTTTATAATCACTCCTGCAAGCAGCCTGCATAATATGATAGTGGCTTCATCCCTCCTGGACAGTGTGTCCATTGCAAACTCAAACGCAGCAATTATTTGCTGTACTGCCACATATCCTCTACACCCACCGCAGACAAATGGTAGAAGGTAGAATTATCTAGAAGATGTAAGAAAAGAAGAGGTGAAAGGAAAAAGGCAAAGTGATTTCAGATAAGGTAGGTAATTCAGATTATCTGCTCGCTCACCTACAGCTCCACCACTGCAATGCAGCCCATTCATTCCCTGAACACCAGGAGAACCAAAGTCAGTAAATACAGAGAGCTTTGTACTTTGGGGGATGCAGTAATCATTTAATATGACTGCTTGTCCATGTGCTTGGGGAGTTCAGAGAACATCACAGAGAAGGACAGCTTTTATCCTCACCTGCATTACAGAACTGACTGCCGCAGGGGCAACCTGCACCCAGCTGTGCCCTGACTGAGGTTCTGGTAGTTTCACAAGGGTGAACAGAAAAGGCTGCTAAAGGGGACCCAAAAATATGGTTTGAAGCTGAGTACAGGCAAATCTCAATTAGGTGAATGGGTGAGATACTGAACCTTGCCCACACACAATACTGGTATGCCTATGCCAGAGTTCTGGGCCTTACCCCAGTCATGTCCAGACACCATTCTTATGAGCCAGGCATTTCTCTTTTGGCCCCTTAAGCTCCTGCTCAAGTGCAATAGCATCAATAGGGCAGCATCCATCTCCTTGCTCAGGCACAGTGAAAAGCCTAATCCCCTTCAGAACCAGCTAGTTCTGCACAACAGCAATCCTTCTCTCACTTCCACAGTTCACTCCTTTTGGCCGCATCCCTAGTAATTGCCAGGGCTCCATCATCAACTTACAATGGTCTCACATTATTCAAGGCGAGCATTTACCCCAGCTGGGCCCAGCAACACCAAACCCCCCTTCCTTAAGCCAGCTGGTGGCACTACCTTGGGCAAGGAAGGAAGTTTGGGAAATTTAGCTGTCCTGGGAAACTAGGTAAAAAAAGGGCCTGCCATAAGCGTGCTGCCAAACCACCCTGCTTCTTGCAGCAGACAAATTACCTCCTGATTAATTCTATCCCAAAAAATGCCTGCAAGAGCTGCCAGGCAGCAGTAACATTTGTTTAATCAGAGCCTCTGGAAAATGAAGTGCTTCTGGTGCCTGTGATAGATCTCACCTTCCTCCCCCTCTCTTGCTCTCTTCCCCCACCATGGTGCCAGAGCTGCTCTCCTCCTCTGCAGCACAGTGAAGAATGGAATACAGATGAACAATTTAAAGCCGATAAATCAATCTTGTTTTACTTATTCTTGTTTCCTCCACAGCTTTCCTCCCACTGCTGTCCCCTGCCACACAAATACACACACATATAAATACCTCCTTGGCTAGGCCAGCTTAGTTTTTTGGTTTTCTTTTTAAGCTCTTATCCCACAGTACGTAACAAATTAACCTCATCAATATCAAGACTCCCACCATGCCTTCTGCACTCTGACTGCTACTACATCATCTACCTTCACACCGGCCTCTTGCAAAGCCAACTCCCACTTCGATGCAAAGGACAGCAATGAATTCCACAGAGTATTTATGTCCCTTTCTATAAAGATTTCACTTTCTAAAATATGATGCTTAGATAAGGCAAATCAAGGAAGAGTTATCCAGAGAAGATGAAATTAAAAGTTTTTTCTTAATACTCTTTGGGATACCAATTTGGTAAGGAATCAGGGGAACAGGACAACTGGCTGATTGGGTTGCAGAATCATAGAACATCCTTAGATGGAAGGGGCCACAAGGATCAAGTCCAACTCCTGTCTCCACACAAGACCACCCAAAAATCAGACCATATGCCTGAGAGCATGTCCAAACAAACGCTACTTGATCTTTGGCAACTTGGTATCACGACCGCTTGCCCTGACAGCCTGTTCCAGTGCCCACTGAAGAACTTTTTCCTAATATCCAATCTGATTGTTCCCTTGTTCAGGCTAGAGAACAGTGAAGAGTATGCAAGGCTGCTGCAGTCATGAAATTGGTCATGAATTCTGCCCAGGTTCTAGCTGAAAATTAAGTAATTCTTTTGCTGTTAAAGTAAAAAAAACATCCATATTTTGCTCCCACTGGGTGTAAAGCAAAGTGTTAGCAAAAAGAAGCAGCCTTTTAAATCCACCCTGTAACAGAAATAGCCTAGGTCTGGGCACAGAGGGACTCAACACAAAACCAGCTGAGCAGGAAAAGTTTTTGTTTTTTTGGGGTGGAGTGAGGAAGATTAGAGGGATGAGGATCCACAACTTGCTAAATAGCAAGTTCATAGTGATAGCAATTCATAGCAATAGTTCATAGTGAACTGTGGGAATAGAGACATTTATTTCTGACAAGATGGAACCCATTCTGTGGGCTTTTATGATGTTCTTCCAACTTGCTGTTCCTTTCTTTTTTTTTTTTTCCCCAAGAAGTAATTGCTTTTTTCATTCACGCATTTATCATTAAAAGAATAAAACAATTCAATGAATAAATCATTAAATGAATAAATAAAATATAATTAATTCAATAAAAACGCGATATTTTTCAGGATGTCCAAAGCACGCCTACTGCATGCTTCCTACTGAATTCAAGAAGAATTTTGCAGTCGTTTCTATTGTGAGTTCCTCAGGAGGGGAAGGAATGCGCAGATCACTCCTTTCTGTGCCACCTCAAATGTGTCAGAGCAGTAAAATGAACTATGACATCCGGAGCATATTATGTTGTGTTATTTTTGGTAGTTTCCAGAAGTTTGGTGAAACAGGAAACATGAACCAACACTGTGAGAGGGTATGTCACACTTTCTTTATCAACTAGCATATGTGGACCTTTGCCAGCAATAACAGTATTTATCATCTCAGGTGTACGGTTGACAGATTCTTCCTTTATTGCTGTCAGCAGAGATATCTGCAATAGGAAAATGATTCCACATTTTGGAGTTCATCTGAAACTTGTGAAAATGGCTTTGTAAAATGGACAGGGAGCTCCAAAGTCTGCACGTTAGCTGTTCCACAGGTCACGTTAACAAACCTATCAGTGGGCACTGGTAGGGGCACTTAGCTCTGTTCAACTCCCCTGATTGCCTGCTCTGAAATCTCCTGGGTAGAGCAGACCTGATGCTGAGCTAGAAGCTCAAAAATCTGATGCTTGCTAGCAATTACACAGATTATATGTGAACCAGAACTGTGCAGTCTTCTCACCTGTAGGTATAGAAACAGGAGAGGAAAATGGAAAGGAATATTGCAAAGGTAAATAAGCTCCCACAGTACAGACAGCCACTGGGCAAGATGATGCACATTGTTGAGCTGGACTGCCCTGCCTGCTAACATTTTCTTCTGCAGCTGCTATAATACATTTAGTCAAACTTTCTTTTGAGGGAAATAAGCTTAGTTTCTTTGAGTACAATTAACGGTGTTAATTTATTCCAGCAAAGTTTTGTTTAGCTGTTACCTGGATCAGCTAAAAGCTATACGCAATCTATTTCGCAGTGGCCTTGCTATGTTATGAGCAGCCATGCTGAGGGAAAACTCCAGGAAACAAGCCTATGTTTTAACTTTATGCTTTTAACAGGAACACCAAGTCAAATACAGCCTGTCACAATACTCATTTTCTCCTTGTCTGAACTGAGATTGGTCCCAACAGATGAATGAAGTGAGCGTTCCATCTTTGCCATCTCTACCAGCACTGCCCAACTGTGGTCATTACTCTAGAGTGCTGTGGCCAAAGGACAACAGACCTCCTCTATTACAGGACAGTTGTTCAAAATTTGTTCTCAACTTGAGAAAAAACACATGCCCACTAAACCTATTTTAGCCTCAATTCACCTTCTTCAGCCTTCTTTGCAATTTGGAATTCAAGTTGCAGAGCTTCAGAATTCAGAAGGGACCATTAGATCAGCTAGCCTGAACTCCTCCACAGCAAAAGTTGTTATATTCTGCAGCTATATTTGCACTGAACTCAGTAAGTTATGCATCTCTAAAACATTTCAGACTAGCATCTGGTGAAGATCTGCAGACACTGAGAGTTAGGGAATCCACCACTTGTATGACTAATTTAATCAGCCTTCGTATCTCATTTCTTCTAATGTTAGCAATAATCCTTAGCAGCCTATAATGGGCCTTCTGCATCTGTATTCAACAGAAGTGAAGTGGCGAAAACATACGAAAATTGGGGAAATTATAATGAAATAGAGAAGACTTCACATTCTGGCTAAAGGACTTGGAAAGACATCTAATGACTCTAATTAGAATTCCCTCCTTTTCATCCCTCATACACACACATCAACATATGGATTCACATATCCTCCTCTAAACAAGGCCAAGACAGCAGCTATTGTTTCTTACAGCTGGTTCCATGTTCTAAATTGTACAAGGCAATTCCCAAAGAACTCCCTCCTCCCCAGTCATAACTGCCTACAAGAGCTCAGTCTTCTGTGAGCAATGTTTTGTGGCTACAGAATTGCCAGCGGCCTTATCTACAACATTGCTATCCTTACCACATGTGCAATAGTATAACTAATCTGAAATAATTTTAACAGGTATTGTTGGGTAGAGATTTTTAAAAAATGCAATTAATGCCAAGCTGTACAATTAACTACTGAAACCCATTATTTTTTACTTTGGGTGTAGGAAATATATTCAGATGAAGGTATTTGTCTACAGTCAAAAAGACAGAACTAACTAACGGAAAGGAATTAATGTATACCTAAACACATGGCATATATAATATGAGGGGCCCAATTTAGGTGCTTTTTAGTCTCAGCCATAGGTGGGAGTGCATTCATGCTGAAAGCGTGGTATTACTGTGGGAACATATTCAAGATACAGATGCTGCCTCAGGCAGCCTTTCTTCCCACGCAAACCCCTCTTTGCCAACACTTGGATCAATCTGCATGGATGTAAGGTGCTGAGATAGAGTAATGCAGGCTCTCACATGCTCCTTATGTCTGCTCCCAGCCTGCCCTGCAACATCCTCCTCCCTGTTCTTTGCTACGAAAGTGGCTTGATATGTTTTCTCAGGTTAGATAGTTGCTGGGGTTTTGGAGGATTTTCAACGAAGTTCAGCATCCAAAACTGAACTAGCTGCAATTTTTCCCCACACATCTGTAAACATATTAAGCAGTCATATAAGCCAAGGCAAAGCCTGTTAATAACAAGACTGGCAGAGGACATTTCAAACTGCATATGGAAGAATGTAGGTCTTGGGCTTGATGGCATATTAATGTGCTTGAATTTCACTGCTCTGCTTAGAGAGAACTTGAATAAATTCTGACTTCTTTCCTTGACAACTAACAAGATAACAAAACAACAAAGACTCTTGCCAATTCCCAGCCGTGATTTGTCAAATGCTTAAATGCCCAGAGACAAAATAGTTGCATACATTCCAACCTGCCACATTACAATATGTTATCTGTACATCCCCCCATTGCCAGATGTACTCTGGCCTTTTTTCTTCCCCTCGTCCCAATTCTCCTGCTATTTATGTAATGGTATGTTGCCAGATATATTGATCACCATGTAAGCAAGCAATTTACTATCCATGCTGGAAACAGATGTAGTTTATATGAAGGGAAAAAAAAAAAGAAGTATAATACATACATGAGGAAGCAGAACTCACAAGGCTGTACAGCAGCTCCATGTGAGTTGCATTGGACTGTCCCTGAGGACTATTAGGCCCTTCCTTCAACATGCAGAATATTATAGAATCCACTGTTCCTCATACTGCCCACCTCTCTTGGCAAATGAAGTAGACTAGCAAACACTCCTTACTTGCCAATTTGAGTTTCCCCTGTAGTTGTTTGGACTCTGAGCCCCATATACCGGTTCTTGCAGTTTCCCACAACTGCACGGCATGCACTCAACCATATCAACACTTAAGCTGTAAGAAACCAGTTTACAAGACCAGATCACAGAATTTTGACTCTATGCTTTTGTCCCTGAAATTATCATCACTGCAATTCATCACATTGCATTACTACATGAACTACAACCAATATCAGTCTATTGGGAAATGGAGTATTACTGGCATAAAGGTTGCCTGAGATGCTGATTTACTACAAGTGTCACTTAACACAGACTTAATACATCATACAGGAGGGCAGCCTTCATTTTGGTAGAACTTCCATTTCATTTTCCTCATCCCAGCAGGTGCTGTCAATAACCAAAATGAGTAGAAGACAATGTTCCTTTTGGATCCAGCTGGCATAATGAGCTGTTCAAGAACAGGAGGAATATACAACCTGGAACACATAACTAAAGTCTGGACTGATCAAAAAGGCAAATTCTGTAGTCAAATTCAAACAGCCTCTCTGATTTTAGTGAAACTATTCAAATAATTAAAGAAGTTTATCTAAATGGACTGGTGCCCAAATGCTCTTGGCATGTAAGCAATCTGTGAAGAGAATCACTGGGAGGAAGTGTCATTTTGGTTAAATATTAGAAAACTAACATCAGGCTGTGGAATCACCTTCCAAGACAAGTAGAAGAAACAGCCTAGGGTATTTAAAAACTAACTAGACAAGGCACATGGTAAGTTCCATGCTCATCAACTGGACAGTGTGACCCAAGAAGTCTTTTCTCATCCATAATGAACATAATTATATACAGATGTTAAACATATTAAGCTTATGTAAAAATGTATTTCATTATATTCCACTTTGGGTGCATAGCTTATTTAATGGGATGTCTCTAGGAAAGCAATTTAGTAGTGCAGCTAGTAACATCATCTGCTGTTTAACTGGGACAGAATTAGCATAAATTCAACTTAATGGGGACACGTTTAGCTGAGACCAAATAACTGTGGTACACCACAGTACAATTCTACAATCCAAAAGTTTTATAACCACTGCATTAGACTACAGGAAAAGTGCATAAATGCAGTACTTGACCAACAGAATGTATGGTGTAGGAGTGCATTTTTCATTGTTATTGTATTTCTTTGACATCAATCACAGAACTGTAGGGGTAGAAGTGATCTCAAGAGACCATCAAGTCCAACCTCTCTGCTAAAGCAGGTTCCCTACAGCAGGTTGCACAGGCAGATATCCAGACAGGCCTTAAATATCTCTAGAGAAGAGACTCCACAAACTCTCTGGGCAGCCTGTTCCATCGCCCTGACAGTAAAGGACTTCCTCCTCGTGTTAGTATGGAACTTCCAGTGTTCCAGTTTCTGCCCAATGCCTCTTGTTCTATTGCTGCATGCCACTGAAAAATATGCAAACCTTATTTTATCTAAAACATCACTGTAACTGTTGTTATATATAGGATCTCAATTTCTGAAGCAGTAAGAAGGGTTACCCCAACACATACACATCCCTTATCAAAACCGGCACATTTTCCAACAGTCACGTTTCAGGTGGAATTCCTGGATCAGTACTATGGTTAGTGACTTCTTGCTATTTGAAGTCTTTGTAATTTTTTCTTTTTTTTTTTTTTTTTAAAGCAATCTCCTCTCTTAGTATAATTATTTAATAATTATTTACCTGAAAGAGCAACTTTCCACTTTGTAAGAATGGTTTCATTACTGCATTGAAACCCATGCCATGTTATCACTGTGGTCTGGAAAGAGGTGGTAGATAATGCTTGCACTTCAGCAATCCCCCAGAAGCATTTAGAGTTTGATACAATTGCTTCCAGTAATTCTCACTAAACGATGGAAAATGACTGCATCCCATTTTCCAGATGTTCCTTCCTGCTCCTCAGCAAGATGAAACAACCACCCCAAAAATTAGTCTGTCAGCTTGGAGATTTAGAGAAAAGCTACCATGCACTATAGAGAACAGAAAGAGTCCTTGCTTTGCTAAAGGGCATAAGCAAAGATGAGATAGGAACAGATGATCTAGAACCCAGAGAAGCATGTTTCTTCAAGAATGACTCAGGCAGTAATCATCACGACATACTCATAAATATAGCACAGAGAAGCATTAATTCAAATTGACTTCTCACCTCATAAAGTCACCATAAAGAGCAAGCCATGTGTCAGGGAGTCTGTGTAGTCTGCTACTGATCTTCTATGCCAACTCTTGTTGGATAAGTTTTTCATGTTCTCAGTCATTATAAGAAAGCTTTCTTCTAATCTTAGATGTGGTCTGCTAACTCTCCACAGCCTGGAAGTGACAGATCCTGCATGGTTAACTTTTAGGATATGTAGGCCGTTAATCTAATTTTTGTTATCTATTTTTCCTCAAGAATATGACAGCACCAATTCACACTATGAATTACTGTGGGAGACAACAGCCTCTGATATCTCAAGTTAATTATTGAATAAACCTATATTTGTCTTCCAGATTAATCACAGATGCTGTTGGCGATAACATGACAATATCAGGTGAGTCTGGAGCTTAGGATACCTAAGCATAAACAAATATTCTTATTTCCAAGAGTACAAATCTCTACAGAGAAAGCACACAAAATACATCATTCACTTTTTTTTTCTTTTTTTTTCTTTTTTCTTTTTCCCTGTAAATCACTATCAGGAGATCCAGTTAAAAGGAATTAAGTTTCAAGTAGTCATAGGACTTGCAAAACCTGCCAGTGACTGCCAGGATGGATGGATGAAATTCTACCTTACGTCTACTAAGTTTGAGCAAACGCTGTGAGTTTTCTACAGAGATGGACATGAATGATATCAGGCACCTGGTTAGCTCCCATGACTACAAAGAGTGCTCCACTTCCCACCTCCTGCTCCTGAGATGCTAAGTTAGGGGTCTTGGAAAGAGACACATCCTCTGCAACAGAAGTAGCTTTCATAGAATACTACCAAACCTTGAAAACTCAGAATCAAAGCAGAGTATGCTGACATACTATATACATTTCCTCATTTTATAAAAATACTGTATATAAGCACTCACTAAAAAGGAACTGCATAAAGGCATTATGAAATAAAATGATTCTGTACATGAAGTATCCTGAAAAAAATACAAATGTTTTCAAAACAATCTTTGGACCGCATCCCAAGAGCAATCTTACCCTGGGATACACTATTTCAAACAAATCCTTGCCCCTTGGTGATTGAAATTTCCTCTCCCTTGTTTACCTGTAGACTGAATGGTTGGTACCATACTCCTGAAAAAGACATATAGTGAGTAGGCTTCAGAGTAGAGAGTGGAACCATTTAATTGAATCAGTGATAAAACATACCAACTAAATAATTAATTTGGCACAGGTGTGTTACAGGCTTCATCCCAACCCAGTTTTCATTGGTTGTAAAGAGCTTTTGTTCAGTAATTAATTCCACGTTCATCTGTTTCTTTCCAGGCATGAAAGTTATGAAAATTCACAGCATAGAAAAATGGGTCACAGGGAACAGATGTCAAGCGCCAATGACCCCATTCCCCAGCTCACTTTAAAATATAAAACCATGGCTGAATTTACCATCAATGAAGAACACTCGGCCTCCTCTACGACACCTTAGCTTCCCCAAACCATTTTCATTTAAATGCCTGAGTCCACTTTTAAAAACCTTTGGATAGGTGTAGAAATCCTGTCAATGTTGAAGTTTCCTTTAGCATTACAACCTACACTACAGGTTTACATTTTTAGCTTCTAGCACATGACAGGTTTCCATCTGCTGAATTTTTATTGCCACTTTAACATTTCACTTTTCATAACTATTTTTCAAACCAGGATGACCAATCTTTAATAGTACGTTTGTACAAATATTCAGTCAGCTCACGGTACTTTTGATTATCCACTTTAGGAGACAATTTCTAGTAAGCATTTAATTAAAAACTACAACTGAAAAATCAGGCTTCTATCCAGATGTTATAAAAAATATGCTGAAATTAACTCTTATTAAAACTGCAATCATGAAATACTTTTACAGTGATTTTCTAAGGAGAGAGAAAGCAAAGTATGCACGTTCGTATGTGTAAGATGAGAGAATATTTAAAACTCGTGCCATGAAAACCCTAAACACCTTACTTGCTCATCCTTCACAAAAATCATATGCCCTGATAAATTGGAAGTACATCAATTCATAGAAAAACATGAGGAACCACACTGAGGCGCATTCAAAATAAACAAATATAACAGTTTCTATTATAAACCAGTTTCCATTATAGCACTCTCACTGTTCTGGGCAAAAGTAATTTAAATGGACGAAGCAGAACTGTAAACAGTACTGGAATTATTATTTGAAGTCAAATAATGTAACCTGCCTGTTGGCTTTAGCCATGAATTTGTTATTTAAGCTTTGAATAAAAATACAAATGCGTATTTTTTCCTTCAGAAACATTACGAAAGGTTACTTCCATCCAGGTCTCCCTTAGCCTTCAAGTAGTCACCATAAGTATCAGCATATCCTTATGAAAATCCCACACACCTTTGCACTGAGACCCCAACCATGCCAAATTCAATTTAGAAAAACAACAAGGAACAGTGTTTTTACCATTTCCTATTATTTTTCCAAAAGGTTGCATAGAAAGACCATCTCTACAGCCCACATATATGAGGTCTATTGGCTGCAGCAGGAATAAATGTAGGACAAAGCTGGGCACCATTCACCTGGCTTCTCAAAGGCACTGGTAGATGAGAATCAACTGAATTAGCTCACGCTTTAATTTAAACCTTCACCTCTGTGAAGTCCTGGTCCTGGTTGCTAAAGCTCTCTGGACGTGGTTGTTAGAGCTCTCTGGAAGCTAGGACAAAGGAATCTGAAAGACTTCTCCCTACCTCTCAGAAAGAGTACGATCAAGAGATAATGTGCAGCTAGAGAACACTTATCACAGCCACCTATCCTGCAGGGGTTGTTGAAATCAGCAGGTTTTTAAGGGTGTCCTAGAAATTCTTATATTAGCACCTCAACGCCTTGACAAAGGGTGTACAAAAACAAAAGGAAAAAGAAAAGCTGAAAGAAATGTGCGACTATCTGATAATCTCCGTATACTGTAGCACAAGGAAAAAGTCTTTGTGTCTTAAGCAAGGCTATATAATTTACTGTCCAAAAAGGTTTGGAACTGCTATACTTAAAACTGAAAGAAAAAATTCAAGGTGCGTGTTTTTCTATGAGCAAAGAGAAAAAGGTTTTCTGACATCTGATTGATAACTTAGATTTTTTTCCAGTTATGCTAAAATTCTTATCAGTCACCTCTCAGCTATATTTCTATTAAATAGACCCCATATTGCCCTCCCAATATTTATTTCCCACCGCCTTTCCAATTGTTTAACTGAGGTCCTCCAAGCTGTGTTTCTCCAGCAGAATAAAATCCTCACTGAAAGCCTTCAAATACAATACGCAGGATCCAGGATGAAAAATAAGTAGAGCTGCTGAATCTATGTAGCAAAGCCACGACACATAAATTCAAACAAATGTGAACTGAAATAAACAAATGCAAGCCGGTCTACATGGAACAGTTGCTGCATCCTTCAGGTGCTGCCTTTACACTATGGGATATTGCCCTCTGGACTCCACATGGAAAAGGAAGGCTGCTAAAAATTCAATGACAAGGCTGGTGTGTTTTTGGCAGTTTGTAAATTTGTTGAAAAAGTGACCTTTTAGTTCAGTTTCCCCGAAGTGTGAACGTTTTTTATACCACTGATATATGTTCCAATTCAGAGCAGGTTGTAACCAGTATGTATTTCTAGAAATAATAAAACCTCAGACCTTGGTTTGGACAGCAGTTCGAAAATGGACTGCCAAAGGACATGGAGACTTGGTAAATCACTGTTTACTCCTCCAGAGGAACTCCTTCGAATTTTTTCAATTGCGAGTCGCTATTGACACTAGATTTTAAATAACAGAATATCACATCAGTTTGAATACTAAAAATCTTCCTTTTTTATTCCTTTTTCTTGCATATTTTTCTTATAGTGCCTAAGACCTACTGGGTAACAAATTACTTCCAAAGAATCAGAAGTAATTCATTTGTTTCAGCTTAGAATAGGTCCTCAAAAAACTGCTTACCTTGTCAGTAATTTTCAAGGGGAAAATACGTAATTTTGACAGCAATATTGATGGTGTAAACTACGTCAGAGATTAGATTCTCCTATTGAACAGAGAAGCCCATTAGTATTAACAGAGGCTACAAACATGCTCTTCCCTCAGCACATCAATGCAGCATTGGTGTCAGGGAAAGAAAGGGCAATGCCTACGTTTTCATGTGCCCTTCTTGGAGGTTAAGGCCTTCTGAGCGCTAACAGGCCAAAGACTCATGCATACAGACTTAGACTGACTTTCTGGAGCATCTAGAGAAAGCCAGTTTATAAGGATCACTTGTTGACACTGCTCAAATTTGGTAAGAGCACCTTTCAAAAGAGATACAGCCTGCAGGATGCAACTTCTACCTATGTCATTTTGTCCATGAGCATCTACCATGTAAAAAAAAAAAAAAGAAAGAAAAATATCTTCAATTCTTTAGACTCCAGATTTGCTCCTTAATCACTTCCTAGTGATGTGATATATACATTAAGTAAATGATCTTTAAGTTCCCTTCCAACTCAAGCATTCTATTACACACTATGTAATAGAAATAACTCTAGTTACTTTTCCTCTGGATTTTATTAGAATTTAGTTGAAGATTGTTATCTCAGTATTGTCCTTTGATATAAAACGCCCAAAAATATTCCAAAAAGAGGTCAACCATACTAATGTTTCTGTCATTTGTTATTCAGATATAGGGCAAGAGTACACAGCCCACCATAAATGTAGGTCACAGACTCATCACCACACATGCTAACAAAATAAACCAGTTTAATACAGTTTAATCTCCTTCCCTTAAAAAAGAAAAGTAAATCAAACAAACAAACCCACGACCACGAGCAACTAAGAGATGAGTCAGTCTGGGATTTAAATCTGCACAGCTAAGTAATTCATTATGCACTATTCTGGAAGCATAGTATATCGTTCAGGGAAGAAAATGAATGTTAAATAATGGGACTTAGCAATACCCAGGATGGGTATTGTTCATCTTGGAGTGAAGCAAAGGGATATGATTTCTCCTTGTTGATCACGTGTAGAATCTGCACTACTGGCAAACAATCTGGTGTAGAAATGTGAAGCCCCATAAAAGCTTTGTCCAGACACTACAAGTAACAAACCTACAGTAAATATTATTCACGTATTGGAAAGTGCATGTGAAAAATGTTTCTATAATTAAATTCTAAAGAGACATATGCTTCTTTATCCTCATTTGTGATGAACGAGTTAGTGTCAAAAATACAAACAGGCGTTCTTTAAGCTCCAACCAGGCAAAAGCTCATCTTTCAGTTCTGCTATTGTAGCGCCCATGGCAACATATTTACTGACACAGAGGCAGATTAGTGATTAAACTAGGAAAACATTCACTCGCTGTAATGCATGACATACTTTGACAGAGAGATACAAAATCATTGTCCCAGGAAAACACTGTGGAGGATGTACAGGTCTCTCACTAATGTACATTCATGTACACTACTGAGCGGACAGGCAGCCTTAGCACACACCGCAGCTGAAATGTGCATTCATGCAATATGCTTACTTCTGCCATCAATGGATAAAGTCTGTATTTTTTCAGATGGCAACGCAGAAATTCCTTTTAGTTGTGCAGGCTTTCACTTAAAGTTAATCACACTGAAACCTAGTCACTTTTCCCTCTTTTACTTTTTTTTTTAATCTCACAGTCGTAAATCGGGAGCAGTTTCATTACTTGCCAAAGGAACACATTGCAGAAAAAACAATGGCATTTATTTGAAGGGCAATAACTGCTGTGAACTCGAGTAGGCACATATATCCTAGGTAGGCTTTTAAGATTCCTTAGGTGAATACATTCAGTGTAGGGGATCACTTTCTACCTCTAAAGTTTATTTACTGCTTGTCTAACATTTCAGAGGCTTTATCACCTTACTGTTGAAATCCCAAATGATCTGACACAGCTCTTACGATAAGCTGCATCCAACGCTGATGGCTCTGTATTGTTGACTAACATCTACTCGAAAACCCAGACATCTCCTCTGAAAAATAAAAATAGGCCTTGGAGAAGTCCGTAATTATCCTTGAATATCCCTAGACCATGTAACCTAGTCCATGTAAACCATGTGCCTAGTCCATGTAAACAGTCCACATCACCAGCCATGGAGTTATTACCGTTCAGTTGAAGCGTTGTCTGGGAATACTTCAGTGCTACATCCTCTAAACATAACTCTTTCCTCTCTTCCTACAGGCCAGGTTTAAGAAAAGACTGCAATAACATGACGATGAGAATATCATGAACTATACTTGGAATGAGAGAGCGAGGACGCAATAGCTCACAGGTCAGCAAGCCTCTCAGCAGGACACAGCAGTGACAGCCGACATCACGCTGCATTACAGTCCTACAGGATGCCTTTCTGCTCTCCTCTGAGAGACACAAATTGATATTTTATTCCTCTGCTGCATCTGTGACATGAGAAAGGAGATTCCAAAACAGAGTGGACTCTGATTTCAGGAAAATCTTGAGACATAAGTATTTTAAACAATGTATTTCTACACTGTATACATCTTTATAAATATATACGACGTAGAAATCTATATTTATACATTATATATGCAGGAAAATCTAACAAAATGCTTGAAATCTCTCCAGCTGCAGTATAGTCGAACTGGCCTTAAAATATTTAGCACACCACACTCAGTTCCTTTTGTACTTTGCACACCTCATCAATGCATCGAGGCATGAAAGATGAAGCAGCTCTATGCTCAGTATGCTCTGGAGTAGCAAACAGGGATAGTAGCAGGGATTTAGTGGGTTGTGGGGTTCAGCTGCAAACAGGATGGGCAATAGTATGTCCTAGCTTCTTGACTTGGCCATGTGTTTGTGAATTTACTGACCTACAGCTCAGGAGTTAAGATGCTTTCTGCTCATTTTAGCAAGGCAGAATTTCAGTTTGTGAAAAGAACAGCTTTGTATGCAACAACATAACTTCTCCTACAAGATACATACCAGCTTCTTTAACATTTAAAATGCCTACAAATAAACAAAGGCAATAGAAATTCTCTCTTTCCAGCAATGCCTAGCATTTAGCTCCTTCAATCTATTAACATTCTGCAACTAAGAAATCTCTTGACAATACTTTGTGCCATTACTTATGGTTTACCTATTTAAACTATATTGGAATATATTGAATATTGAAAATATTTATTATACAAAGTAATGATAATTATCCCCAACAATCCCAAGGTATCTGCACGGCCCCACAGACTCTCACAGCCTCAGCACTTTCAGGAGGGATGACAGTCAGCCCCATCTGAACTTAAGTTCACAAACTGAACAAATGAATTGAAAAAAGATTTGTTTTAACTGTTTATTTCAACTAGGTCAGATCTTTATTTCTTGGTCAGTGCCATGTTAGCCATGCCAGCTATCTGTTAAAAGATGAGACCAAAGAAAAGTGCCCAAAGCTACCACACAACAAAAAACAACAGAAAGCTGCATCCAGTTGTTCTGGGCAAAATCCTTGATGCTGATCTAGCTGTAATGACAGAAGAACTTCATTATCTTGGCTGACTGTGCAATTACACAGAGATTACATAGAAAAACAGCAGAAAATGCCCCCAAAAGGCACATGCTGTGTGTACTGCAGGAGATGTGTAGTTCTGCTAACTGACAAGCCTTAAGAGTGAACCTGCACCACAGGCAACCATTTTGAGGGAAGTGAATTATGAAATCTGAGGCATTCTTTTAAAATGCAAATCCCGACACTAAGACTGCAAATGAACATTTTTTCCTAATGAGATACTGATAGTGCTCCTTGACTGATGTCCGAAAATCACAATCCTGAGGTTTAGGCTGCCCTCTGAAGGGTCACTCAAGCCAAAAAGCAGATGGTGGCTGTTTCAAGTATTTGCCTCTCAGACTGCCATTTATTTCTAAGTTGTTAGGAATTGTTGGCAGATCTTCTGTTTGCATGTAAGGCCCCCTGAAAGATGACCATCAGGTTCTACGCCTCAATTCTGGCTCTTCCTCCTCAACGTATAAGCTCTCTATTGCTCCTTTGCAAGCTGCCCTCACCCTCCCTTCAAGTCCACTACACTCTCCTGAATTTCTGCTCTTGTAAGCTGTATGAAATTACCCGACACAGACTGAGTGAGAGAGAGAGAGAGGTTCTTGCTGGCTCTTGGAAGTGTGGATACAGACATAGTTTTTTCTAGAGTTACTCTCTACCCTTGTTCATTTGTTCTTAGTTGCTCTGGCAGGTTTTTCATTCAAATTATTTCTTCTGGGCTCTTAATCTTCATCACCACTTGCCAAAGAAAAATGGTGAACAAGGCACGCAGCTCTCAGCAGGAGCTGGAGCAGCACTCCGAACGAGGAGAACAGCAAAGCTGACAGCTGTGCTTTTCTGCACTGAGCACAGTGGGTAAATCAATACCCCAGCAGCCCCGCTGCCATCTGTGGAGTTTCTGGAGCAGACAGGTTATTTATAGAAACTTGTTTGCACAAAGCCAATATTTACCTGTCGGCGCTGTCAAAATTTGCAATCCATCTTTGCTGTTACCCTGCTGCTTTTCATGTCAATAGTGGAATTTTCCAAAAGAAAATACTCTAACGTTTTCCCCCCCTAAATGTTCTCTTCCAGCAAGGGTCGGTTACAGTAATTGTTGCAGCAGGAATGCATCTGGTTTCCACGGGGCCTTGGGGATCCTCCAGAATGCAGGGAAGCTAAAGGGATGTCAGCCCCGAAGAGCCCATTTCTTTGCCCTGTTCCAACAGCAGCATGCCATTTCCTTGCCAATGCCAAGCTGAGATTTTACAGTACTAGAAGCAATCTCACCAGCCCCCGAACAACAAGGTTTCCTCCCTGAAAATTTGGCTGCTGCTGCTGCTACTGTTGTAAACATAGCCATTATTTTCAAACAGAGGAGAAATTTTCAAGCAAAATTGTAGTGTGTTTTCCTTTAAAAATGAACTAAAGTTTTACAGCCGAGTCCTGGGAATGAAACGTTTGGGCGGCCTCAAGCCTGACTCCTTGTAGGTGAGAAGGAGGAACCAACCCCTGGTTTCTGCCCCAGTATTTCCAGCACTGCTAGGACAGGGTGCTAAGCAGAGGCTGTCACTCTCTTCTTCTTGTGATGGTCAGCGTTACAAAAATAAGTTTTTCTGTCATCAGAGAGAAAATTCTACTGAACTTTCCATTTCAGTTAATGCAAGAGGGTAACTGCTGCAGTGAATCAGGGTGGTTCAGGGTTCAAACCCAGCTCCTGAGAGTGCTCTGGGTACAGATCTAAAGGAGTCTCACCTGCCAGTGGGTTAGCACTCTGCCATACAATCTGAAGGCAATCAGCTCACAAGTCAGGGCTGGAGAAGCAGGGCAGAGCTTAGAGCACGAGCAATGGAAGCATTTTTCAATAGATCCTATAAAGAATAAGGATTAAATTACTCTGTCAAATGAAAAATGCATTACATGATCTTGCACCAACGTAAGCAGGACATCAGTTAAATACACCAGTCTGAGGCATCATCTAAATGATGAGGGGAGCAGGGGAATGAGAACACTGAACAGCAGCAGAAAGTCTTCAAACTTCTTTTGTTCATTTCAATATTAATTACCATGTCCTACGATTTAAACAGCTCCTAACCAAGTGCTAGGATGCAGACTAAAGCCAGAAAACTGAACACAGAAATTTCTCACTCTTGCTTTCTCCACTGAGACTCACAAAAAGGATCCTCTTTATATACTGTGGTTTCAGATGGTTTCTGAATATTGTTTAAAGGACTTGTCAAAGCCACAACAAAGAAATTCCTCCGCTTAGATAAGGTCTACAAACTCCCCCCAGGGTGAGTACTAGAGAGCCTGCAGGAAGACTGCATGTTAGACAAATGGAGCTGCAGATGTGACTTTTATCTGCTATGCTAAGTGGGGATGTTATACACAAGGCAGAGATGCCCAGCTGTGGAAAGTAACATTTTGAACAGAGACATTCCTCCAAAACAAAAGGCTTATAGATGTCAATTTTTAATTTATTTTTTTGAGAATTTTCTGTTCTTGTCTCCTTGCACTAGGAGTCAATTTTTATTCTTTTCAACTGATAACGAAAATGTGGAGGGCTGATAATGCTCAAGACCTCACAGGATCAAACTACTGCTATTAAAGGATCTTGTCATAAGTGGAGTGTGGGGCATTTCCACAACTGGGCAATTCTTGTCCTTGGCACTTAAACCAAGAGAATGCTACAGGACCTCCAGTTCTTCTGCACTCAGAGCAACCCACACCCAGTACAGTGCTTTTCATTCCATTTCTTTGTATTTCATACCACCACATTTGCAAAATCTATGCTTCTATTGAGGGATCTGGTTTAGCCATCACTTTGCTATTGCTCCATGTTGAACAGATAAATGTTTGTCGTGCCAGAAATCAAACAATGCTCCAAGCCCAAGCCTTCACTTGTGAAACCGTGCCTCGTTTGTTAAGCTTTGACAGCAGTAAGAATACTCCTTAAGAGAAAACTCATGGCAATAGTAATGAGAAAAGACAGCTTGAGATTAAGTACTAGGCCAGGAATTCTGTTTAAATATAGGCGAAGTATTACCAATTTCCAGTACTTTAGTAAAGCCAAGTCTAAAAACTGCAAGGATCATATTAGGAAAACTATCTAAAGGCTATTTTTCTCATTTAAAATACAAAAAAACAAAGAAAGTAGGCCAGTCCTTTAAATTACGCACTATGTGCTGACATTTAGGATGTGCTGATCTAACTGCTGACTGCCACAGATACCTTTGTATGATCCTGGATACATCACTTAATCCTTCCATGCTTTCCTTCTCTCAAGTACTAAAGATTGGGAACTGCTACATCTAAGTGAGTGAATGGCAAAAGACAGACTCGCCTTAAATCACAGCCACACTGAGCTGGGAAAGCAACATGAATATGCTGGGGATTTTCCTCTACCTCATTAGGAGCATCATTCAAAAATGTAATTCTCAGAGGTGATACTACTTCCCTTAAGAAATGAAATATATCTCAGGACACTGAAATCTGTCCTCTTGATCTATACCATGGCACATTATACAGGCCACTCAGTTTTCTATGTAGATCTACATGGCTTAAAGGGCACTGGGAAATGTAACATGCAACAAGACATAGAGAACAGAAGTAGAGCGATCTCCTCTGTTCTAATGTCTACTAACTGAGTTGCAGGGATGGGACCTGGATGACTTGAGTGATCCTTTCAGTACGATGTTCATTAATCTTTTTTTTTTTTCCCTGAGCCTGATTTAAAGGAAAAAAAAAATTAAAAAAAAATTAAAAAAAGAAGAGAGAAAAAATACTCTGATTGCAGCCTTCAGCATATTTATGTGATTAGGGTAATGAGAAAGATACAATTTTATAAAGCAGTTTGGATATTCTTTCATTTCTTCGTTCAAATTTCAGAAAGCAGCTGGTTCCAGCCTCCCAGCCTCCCAGCCTCCCAGCTGGCACAGAGGGGACTCCTTGCTGTAAGTGCTCAGCTTAATCTGGGGTCTTCTCAGTCAGACACAGCTGAAGTAGTGGCATGATTATAGGCCTTGGTCAAGTGTCGTAATACAAGATGATTTATATTAATCAGCATTCTCTAAAATCAGTGCAAAACAAATGCAACACAACTGAAGACCTTGAAAAAAGACTTTCTGAGCCAATCACTGCTCCCTCTCGACAACTGATAGCCAACTAACCCAACAGTTACAGTGGCAAAGGACCAGCACACAGCCTGGCCATCACAAACATCCCTGGGATATGGTCAGGACATCCTATAAATTCCTTTTTAATTTTCATTCGTTGGTTATGACCTTATGGAAAACTTCCCTTTTGCAAATTTCAGTAGCCTGATATGTGCTACCGGTTTTGAAGAGTTTCAAGTTGTCAGAGGCCATCCACTGTCATCCATGACAAAATAAGGTGAAAGAGGCAAAAGCTTTTGTGCTCTGATTGCTGTCATAAGGGCAACTTCTCTCTCTCAGCGGTATGTGACTTCCGATGCTCTGCAGCAAAGCACCACCTCTGCTTGGTTGCTCTGTGGTACCTAGGTATCTGCACACTGGCAGGATAGAAGAGAGGATGCAAGGATAAAAGAGAAGTGAGGTAGAATAGTGTGCCAGGGAGAAAAGAAAGGAGAAACAAGAGAGGAAGGGCACTGAAGGCAAAATAATCAGAAGAATGAGGCAACTCTGGACCAAAATGCAGCCTGCCTCTTACACTGGATAAAACTTATGTAACAGGCATCAAACTGGTATTATTTGTGGATAGTGATGTATTTAAATGTTGAGGGGAAAAAAAGCACTTGTTTTAAAACCTTCTAAAAATCTAGCGTGTAGGAACTGGAGCTGACCTTTCAGCTTAGCCACCATAGAGCTAATCCCAGATGACCACATGGTCAAATGCCTTGCTTTCACCTCCAACAAACTAAACTCTCCCTCAATGGTGAACTGCAAGCAATACCTATGGTGCCAGAATCATAAACTACGAGCACCAGAACAGCCTGCTGGACTTCAAAGTCCCTTTACATCTTAAAGGTTGCCCACACAGGCTCTACCAGAACATGAACATTTTTGCTTGCGGATATGATCTGGGTTGTGCAGTTCCCCTGTTAGCTGCATTTTCCACTGTGTCTGTGCATAGGCATGGATAGGCTGCAAGTAGCCGGGCACTGGAACCTCCTTCATTCTGTGCAGGAGAGCACGTCAGCCTGGGGAATGGAGAAGGTGTTTTTAATTAATGCAATATAAACAAAACTGCCTGAAAACAGAATGAAGAACAGAGGCTCAGCCTTCTGTAGGTCAAACCCAAGGGCTACATTGGTACCCTGAGGGAACTTCATTATCCTCAGCTGAGCTGCACAAGGGATTAATTTAACCCTCAGAAAAGGGTCAAGAGAAACTGGGAAAGGAACAGCACAACTCATTAATAAGAGCTATAAGGATATATTTTCATAGAGTTTGGTCAAATTCCTCCCTTCAGTTGCTGCTTTTAGTGCATGTGGCACATATAGTAACACCACTATTTCTTTTCTTCTCCCTCTGCTACTGTCAAAGCCTATTTCTTCTATTGTGTATTCTCAAATAACTTTTAGTTTAAATCATTTATTGTCACAAAACCCATAAAATGCAGCTAAGAACTCTGAGGCTTTTTCACCTACTCGAATTTTTTTCTTTTTCTTTCTTTTAATAAATTCTTAAAATGTGAAATGTGTCTGCAAGCTGGAGGTTTTTCTTTTCATTTTATTTTATTTTATTTTTCCATGAAGCTGCTTTCTGTTTTATAGCTAATTGTTTCAGCTGTAGGCTGCAAGTAGTGTTCATATTCCTGAAAGATAAAGCTGTCAGGTTCTAAATGTGATTGAGGTGTAAAAGTGTGCAGGAGCCCATTATTGCATCAGCTGCCACCATTAGGATAGGAAAAGAAAAAAAGAGGGTGAAAGGGCAAAGTATGAACAGAAACACTGCAGGACTCAGCATTTTTTTATCCTCAGGGACACGTTAGTGAGGCCTTTTTTTTTTATATTTCCAATTTCTTCCTTAAAGATGATCATTATTTGGCCAACACAATGAAGATGCTACATCATCTTTTATTCATTTTGATTAAATAAAGCATCCCAACATAGCTGGAAACACAGAAAATGTAAATGATACAGAAATCACTCAAATACCTTTTCCAATACCAGCATTTGTAGGAAAAGAAGATGGAAAAGGCCTCCTTAATAGCCATCTTGTTGAAGGCGATCTCCAAAACAGTTGACATAGACTGTTCTTGCTTGCTCTCTATTTCGAGTGTTGCTCCATTCTTCCTTCCTCAAAGAGGCAATCCGCAAGCTTCTGAGAAAGGATGTGTGCAAGGGGAAGACACTTTGGCTGTGGTCACAGTGCAGGGCCACCCCAATCGCGTAACAGTGAAGCAGCCCACGGCCACGAGGCAGCATGGTTCACCAAGCAGGCATCACTGATCTAGTCTAAACCTTAACAATGCCCAGATATTGCCTATCATGTATTTTCACACCTGCTGTCATGAACAACTGTTTGCATTTCAGCTCTTTCAGAGCCAAAGTTTGACTGCTCCGATGGTGATAAATTTCAGTTGTAAGGAAAAATGGCCCTCATTTGAACCCAGTGGGTTAGAAACAAGTTGAAATGAGCATCAGGAACAATTTCAGAGTTCATGTATTTGCAGTGGTTATTCTTGCCTCTCTACAAAGCCTCTTTTGTTGAAGAAAATTTCACATCTCTTTTAAGCAACTAGAATCGCAATTGCTTTAATTATAAAAGAGCCCTTGGCTAATATAACAAGTTTACATCGGTAAACTGGGTTCATGCTTTATTTCAGGCCATTTGCAGGGAAATCCTAGCCCCAGAGACATGAGTTTATTTTTTCTTTGTCTGAGCTGTTTCACCGAATCTTCATTATATTTTGTATCTGCAACATCCCCCTATGTCAGAATAGCATTACTGCTCATGCATGTCCCAGACAGAAAGCCATGGAGGCAAGGGTGAAGTTCTCCTCCTTGGTTTTTGGAGGGAGAAAAAGTCTGTGGTAGGTGGATGAACTGAAGAGACTGCATCAGCCTGACTTAGTCAACAACACCACCACGAGACAGTGCTTTCTCCCCTGCTGTTTCTCAGAGATAGTGTGCCTGCCAAATATAAAGAATACCTTCTTGTTCAAGGTTGGGCTTGGTATTTCCATTCTGGACATGGCATGAATGTTCTCGCTTCACAACAGACTGCCAGCCACAACAAATCTTGGCTTGCAGTTCTGCCTTTCCCACTATTAACTCTTCTTTGCCCTCAAACACTGCAAGGACCTGAAATTTTCTTTCCTCTCTTGGCTTTTGCTGATTATTTTCCAGCCATACCTCTGCTTTGGCAACACACACAGTGATTCTGACTTCACATTGCCAGAGCCTTAGAGACAAACCTCCAGTAGTTCTGATTTCAAGGAAGTGTAATCAAGATCTCAGGAAAAGGTGACCTTTGTGGCCAATTATATATCCTACATGTAAATTCAGTAAATACTTACTAGGTAACTACCTATCTAATAGGTATCATGTGCATTTCTGCAGATTATTCCTATGATATGTCTAGAAGGTACATTCTGACAGAAGATCAATTTGGGCAATATCGAATTTACCATGTCTCTCCAATGTAACCTGGAGCAATCTGAATGCCCACTGATGTCAGTGAAAAGCTACTGGCTAACATCTGTGAACAACTATGATTTCATTCCAATACCCTCAACTGCTGAAAACAAGACCATGAGTTATACAGCATATCCAGGTATTTATGCTTCTAAATTCCTTTATCTTAGGAACAGATTTCTAAAATCTGTTGGATACAGAGGAAAGCTATGTTAGCACGATGCTAACTGAAATTTAACTACAGGTGAGATTCCTAAGTAGGGATAATTTTCATAATTACTACAGTAAGGCCATCATCAAAAGATGCAAAAGGGGAAGAATGACATCCAAGCACTACACTGAAACCAACTACTAAACCAGCCAAACTCATTTAAAAGAAAATCCAACAACACTTAGCTGTCGATCAGATTAAGCTACTTTCTATTTAAAGGCCAGTGAGGCTCTTGATGAGACCAACACCACCAACTGCAGGGGGTTTGGATTATCATGCTTAGGAATCAGTGGTTACAGATCCTGAATTACCACAGGATTAAGAGCAGAGCAGACAGAATTTCACTCAAGTGCTCGAATGCTGCTGTCAAACACACACAGTTTAATCTTCTTCTCAATCAGCTCTGAAAATACACACGAAACAGTAGAAATCTGCTCTTTTTCTTCCTTTTTGAGCTAATACCAAAGACCTTTTTTAGGTAAGAAATTTTCAGAGCTGAACTCCTCCTCAAGACTGATAGCAGCAGGAAAATAACTTGACTGGTAGGCAACATCTTTAGGCTGTTGTACATCCCTGTTTTACTCAGACATTTGTCAGTACAGTGTGTTAATTTAGCTACATTATTTTGAAGAAGCCTTTTGAATCTGCTTAGAACAGGAAGAATAGGAATAACCTGGCAATACAAGAGATTTGTGTGTTCTGCAGAAATTCACATTTCCAGTGATGAGACCATGAACTGCTTTAGTAGGAAGTCTTGAAGGGCTACAAAGGAAACCAGAAGTATTACTAGACTGTATATTATATCTATACACACAAAACATACCATTCCTCCTCTTACACCAGTGTTATCAGCCATCAGCCATCCTGGTTATCCCCTCCCACTTCATAAAACAAAGCTGCATTTTCCAGTAAATTCTAATCGGATTCTTGCACACGTACATCATATAAATAATAATAATCTTCTGTCCCTATGTCCAAGGGACTCCGTTTTCAAAGAAACCTCATATAATTTTCAAAGTGGCTCAAATCATGCTTGGGTAGCACTTACATATTGGAACAATCCCATTGAATTGCATAAAATGGCTCCTGTGAGTAGTTCTGCTTAGTGCAGTAGGGAACTAGAGAATTTATTATTAAGCAGTCTGTTCCTAGATACCAATTAAATGCATTTGGTTAATTATCTCCTCTTTCTCTCTCATTCTCTCTCCCTCACATTCAACTGAAGAAACAGAAAGAAAACTAAAGAGTAACACACACAGCTAAGATATTTATTATGCATATAATAAAGCATGGTCTCCTTTCTGTCTACTGCATCTATGCCTGCCTACTGGAGAGTTAAATGTAAAACGTTACAGCTAGAATTAAAGAGTTGGGCATTCACATCAGGGCTTGACTATCAACCTGTTATCATATCATATCATATCATGCTTACATCTTTCTGCTGAGTCAATGTGGCTTAGAAATAGCATTCTTTAAAAAAATAATAATAATCCTATAGCCTTAAGGTTTTTGAGGTTAGCATGGTTTATTTATAGGCATCAATGAAAAGGAGAAAGTCTTACTCTGTTCTCCTACTGTTCACTGCAGGTAAAAGGAGCTTGCAGGTTTGCAACAAAACCTATGCCTTGACAAAACTGAAATTATCAACAGGGGACAATTGCAAGGCAGCAAGATAAATCAGCGCTATTACAGAATGACTTGGAATGATGAAACAACTTGACTGACTGTGCTGCACCAGCCAACTACAAGTACCTTTTTTTCTTCCTTTCTTCCTGCATCCTGACAGCCAAAAAAGGAGCAAGCTTTTATCCCTGGCGGAACAAACATTTTTCTTTATATATTGGTAATCAAAATTGTTTCTTGTTTTGCAATTGGCTCACACAGAGCTCTCTGACATCTTTCACTCTCCTTAGGAGGACGTATCTTTTGAGTTGTACTGAATGGTACAATTTGGCCACTTCATTCCACTGGAAAGGTGAGTCCTTGATTCTGGGGTGCAAACCTAGGATCACTGAAACTAGTGGGAACAGCAACACTTGTTTCAATGCAGCCAAGTGCAATTGGTGTTCCTTTTTAGCAGCTCCTGAATTTGCATCCCAAGCAAAAAGTTCCCATAAGCAGTGAATAATAAGCAGTGAAGCAACTGGATTTGCAAAGGATTACTGCTGTGCTCTGAACCACAGGTCATACACACCCTACTGTATTCACCTTTCACAGGGGGTCTTGTAGCATTGGTTGCAGCTAGATACAGATGCTCAAAACTGGCTGAGGTGTCAGAGATGCACATTCCCTTCGTTAGGTTATGTGACTTCTAGTGCTAATGACACAGAAGCATAGATGGGGACAGCATGTCAAGGGCAGGATCCAAAGTGATCTGAATTCAGACCCAGGTCTGGGGAGAGAACTCCTTATTTGCAGGAGCTGGTGATGAAATGTGCACATTTCTTTACAATCACAAGAACTACACATTGTGATTATCTTTTGGCTGCCCACTACTGCAAACTGGGATTCTAAATCATAGCTCAGCAAACTTGTTGAACAAGCAGCAACTGAGCTCAGATGTTTTAAGTTTAAAATCATATAATTAGCTGTGGGGCTTTCCTATATTTTTCACATTCCAAATCTGTCATATATCTCTTTGACCGAAGTTCCTTTCAATTACTGATACTCGTTAACACACGGCAGGGTTAAAAAGGTGACTACCTCCTTGTTGGTTGAACTTTGATAGCAAAGTGCTTTACAATCCAAAAAAAACACAATCTGATGCACATCCAGCAATTGCTTGTCTTACCAAATGCATGACAAATGCTAGCGCTCAGATCTATGCTTGAAACGCTTGATCTTTACTCCGTTAAACAAATTCTTGGTTGGAAGTTTCCATTTATATCGTAAGTGTATTAAAAATTCAAAATCATGACATTCACTGGGTTAGAACCTTTTGCAGTGAAAACTGTTACTGGGATTGGTGCAAAGTTGAGCCTGGAGTGGGAGTCCATGACTTATGAATGATCGAAATTCTGCATGCAAAAGTGGGTTGATTTATAATTTAATGCATGAACAAGCAAAACTGATTTTGTTTGAGATTCACTCGTACTTTTTCTGTAGTATTATAAAATAGAATACTTCCATTTGTGACTGCAAATAGGACATCATACATTTTAAACATAAGCCCCCAAAATATTTTCTGGTTGTTTGAAACGGGTTGGTAATTTGAGCAAGGCATTTATGAAAGTAAGTCATGAAGTGAGAAAACAGGAATTTATCCCTGAAACAACTGTGACTGTTGCCTATTTACTTTATGCACCAAAGCAGCTAGAGGTGTAAAAACGAGTGCATCCTATAACTCTTTCCAGCAGTAACTGTTCAAAGTATGATCCTGAGAGCCTGAACAGACAATGTAGAGCCTTTCCTCAGAAAAGCTCCTCTTTCTGCAAGCTGAGCAGAGCTTTCATCATCCACAGAGGTGAACTCTATCCTACGCAAGATAAGTATGAGGAAAGGGAGAGGAGAGGCTCCCTTGTGAAGGGACAGAGGGAGACAAGATAGAAGACTGGTAACCCATAGTTCTTTCCTTCCTGTGGCTAATGCCTGAGACAGATTTTAGCCCCTTGTGTTGAAGACAAGGAAGGTGACTTAGTTTTCTTACAGATCAAGCCACAGTGTTCCCCAGCATTGTGGTGAATTGTCAGATGAAGGAGTGATAGCTTTGCTGGGGTGACAAGAACTGGGACATGCTCCTCTGTTAGAGGGTTCAGGGCATTGGTTTCACCATGTTCTGGCATATCCTGTCTAGCTGAAAGCCAAGGGCTCCCATAGTGCTGAGGCACAGGTACACCAGCAAAATGCACACCTGGACTCCTCCGTGCCTTACATCCGTGATCTACATGGAGGAGAGATGGACTCTGTAAAGCCCCTCTGCTCTTTTCATGCATGTTAGCACAAAACACAAACAGATGAACAGAGCTGCATTTCTACCGATGAAGATCTCTAATAGGACAGTCAAGGCAGTCCTTCAGATCCCCAGGATCCCCTCCCTGGGGCTGGGATAAATCTATGACAGTCTACACACTTGTTAGAGAAGGCTGGAAACAGAGAAAGATATCACACCTTGAGGAGAGACTCCAAAGGAAGCATAAAATGACACCGTCCCTTACAGTGGATTCCATCAGACACCAAGGCAGAAAATCCACCCTGAAATCAGAACCTCAATAACTTTCACAGCAAAGCAAGCTATATTTGCATGATCTGGAAAATCTATAATTGTGTCTGTTTAATTACCTAGGTGAGACTAACAAAGAAAACAAAGAAAGAAGCGTTCTGCTGCTTCTGAGAAGAAGAGCTGCAGCTCATCTTGAAAGCACTCTCATCATTTCTGAGATTCGTGGGTGCATGCCTTTTCTAAATGTGAAATCATTCAAACCTTTTTACCATTTCCCCCACTTTTTTTTTTTTTTTTTTTTTTTAATATCCATTTCATTCTCACAGGTGTCGGAATAAAGTGACAGCTTTGATCTTAGTGGAGATAACCATATGTGGGGAGATACTTTTTCTTGAAATGCAAACTGGGATTGAATCAAGAGGTCAAGCCAGAAGGCTACTTGAAAATCTAGTTTAAAAGAGAATCCCTTTGTGTGGCTTCTAATATACCTTCAGATGTGTATCTTGAAATACCCATCTGTGAAAGCTGCTCTCCATATAACTATGTTCCAAGTCTTAACAAAACTGATGTTCAAAGTGAAAGGAAGACTAAAAGAGTTGGGTTTGTAGCTATGGAATAAGCACTTTCATTGCCACATCAAAAGCACTGATAAAAGCAGTCCACCAACTCAGAATAGGAGTGCAGTATTTGATGTATTAATTTGACAGCACGCTAGCATTAATATGAAGATCTCCTTTCTCACCCCATTACAAGACTGATTTTGTGCATTACAGAGGAGTTTAAAACATCCAAAACAGCTAATCAAAGTTCTAGTTTATATGAAGGTCACACTTCTCCCCTGGGGCCCGACTTTCTCATCATTTTTTTAAACCATTAAATGCTTAAGGAGAGAAACCTTTGTCAGAATTTGTTGTGAAGCCCACAGAAAAAGAGATCTATGTTCTGCAGACTTTTCAAAATGCTGTAATTTTTTTTTTTTGCAATACATATGGGCTCTGCAAGCTAATGATAATAAGGGTGGGTAACTCAATTCACGTTTTCATTTTCAGAGTGAATGTCGTGATCCCTGCTATACTGGAACACAATTTCATTCGGGTAGGGATGTGGATGATACTATGAGGAAGAGGTAGTTATGGATGCCAAAAACACTGTCCAGTTACATGATCTGCACAATTGAGTCTCCCTAACACAAAACCAATCTCTCTTCTCACCTCTATTCAGAGAAGAGGGTGGCTTGTAGTTCCTAATGATATGGAGTGGAGAACTCCTTATTAAGCAGTAGTAAAGGGGCTGCAGTGAAAGAACACAGGGCAGAGCAAGAGTGTGCTTGCTCACACTAAAGCAGGTGAGAACCTAGGTTGTAATAGGTAAGAATTTCTGCTTTTGCCACTGTTCCCACCATTCCCAAGGAGCAGCAGCTGGAGCAGGATGTTAATTTGTTCTAGCAATTCAGGCTCTCTACAAGACAGTGAGTCAAAATGTGAAAGGAAATCTATAGTTTTTTTTAGAGACAAAATAAATGAGCACCATAAAATAAGCATGCTGGAATGGGAGCAGATATGCTCCCAGAGGCCTGTGCTGGGCAACACTCTAATTGCAAACAATAACATACATGAAGTAGAGACACATGATTCCTCTTTACCAGACAACTCACTGAAATGCTGACAAAAATCTTTCTGTGTGCCACTTAGTGCTTCAAGACAATAGGAGAATAATGACAGGTCTGTAAAATCTGCTGCAACTGACAGTTCTTATTGTTCTGAAAACTTTTTGTGACGCACAGGAGTTTTCAGATTAGAGTGGCATAATGCTGAACAAAATAGATGTCAAGCAAATCAGTGGCTTTTCACGATTCAGTTGTTTTTGTTTTATGATGTTCCACTTTTATTCTGTGCTTGGCGGTCCTCTGTTGTGTGCACGTGCCATTTGAGATGAAGAATGCATGTAACAGGATAGGAAGAGAAAGCTTTCTGTGACTTGGCATGTGGTTCTGTGTATGCCATGTCTCATATGGACTGACTTTTCTTATAAGCATTCATTTTCCAAACACAAAACTAAAATAAGAAACGTTTCATTTGAGCTGTTAGCCTCATTCAGATTTATCACAGTGCACAACTCCTTTGGATGTACAAACATCCAGAAAGGAGAGTATTTGGTTTGTGGGGTGCATAAAAATTACTCAAATAACTGGATGAAAATAAAAATACAGCTGAAGCAAAACTGATGAGTGGTGGCTCGTGCATCTACTTACCTACAACAAGCATGACCACAGTGTTTCTGCTGAAACAGAAGGAAGGTTAAGATCCAGGGAGATAGTGAAATATTCCAATTCAGTATCTCTGAGCACATGGAAAGTGAAGAGCCATCCAAGGCCCTACTTCCTCATTAAATGAATCTTCTGTACTCTGTATTTCCAGTACAGACAAACCTAAGGGAATGAGGCTCTATGAGCAGATGAAGGATAACATGTTAAGTTGAAAGCACAATGAAATGAGTCAGAAGATGGGGATACCCATTCAGCTCAAGTTTTCAACGTTATTGCTGCTGAGGCAAAGGGAGAGGAGAAATAATCTGCTGCCTTTGCAAAAATCTTGCTCTTCCAAGAAAAATTTAAGCGTAAGACTGAAGATCAGATCAATGCCTGGTGGCTTTTAGTGTAAGTCGAGGGAAGAATGCCAACTTGGTCTGGCACCAAGCATTTTAGAAGACATATGAGCCTGTCGAACCAAGTGTTTTCCAATGCAACCAATTAAAGCTATCTCAAGATAGCATTTTTCAGCTTCTGCATCCTCCCAACTGCTGCCAGCATGCCACAGATCTCACTGAAGCCTACTCACTCCTCTGTTGCTGGAACTCTTATAGCCTGGGAATCTGAAATGCTTCCCCCACATAGATCATCCCCAAGCACTAGTGACAAGCAACTGTTCTCTACATGCTAAGGTCAAAAAACCTAATGCAAATGTGGCTTTGACAGCAGCACAATTTTTTCTAGCTCTGGCACTATAATGTGGTTTGAAGCCAGCAGACAGACTGACATAATGCACTATCCAGAGCTTAACAGTCATAGGCTGCCTCTATCCTGCCCCATCATCCTCCTTTTATCGGCTAAGGCACAGGGATAGACATGTAAACAAATCCCTTCAAACAAGGTTATGGGAGACACAGGGACTCCCAGCAGTCACAGAGTATTTGCCTAGTGACAGCGACTAAATGTAAGAGGTTTGTATTGTTTGAACTATATCCCTGGAGCATTAACAAGAACAAAGACATCATGTTAGAGATGCGGTTACCTTAAAAGACAATGTTCTTCTAGGCTCCCACATTACCAATCAGAAAACAAAGCAGAAGGTAGTAGGTTTAGAAATAAAAACCCAGAAAAGTGCAATGGAGCTTCCTTTTGATGCATACCAAATGGCCAGGTTGGAGCCAAAGACGAACCATGCCCAGATGAGCAGAGTCCAGGCTTCCCCTCGTCTTTTTATGGAATATCTCAGCCTAGATTAAAGCATCCCCCTATAAGATGTGAAGTGGGCACATCTCTTTACCTACACTGCTGTACGTGATGGGATTTTCATCCAGATCACTGCTGAGTAAATACAAGGAAATGATACAGGTCCCAGGGGAAGGTGACATAGCAGCTAAATAAGCATTCCAAAAAATGTAATTTTGGGCACTTCCATCACTGCTAAACAAAAATAAGTTTTGCAGGAGGAGGCAACAGTTCTCTCTTTTACACATTAGGAAAATAACATTGTTTTGAAGCTTAGAGCCACAGGATACCTGGGGCAATCATTTCAATAAAAGGTGACCCAAATATCCCTGGAAAATACAGGGTGAGTCACTTGCATCTATGTCTTCAGAAAAGCCAATAATTCAAACCTAATGAAGGGCTCCCCTGCCTTAGTAGTACCATCAGGTTTAACACTCAAAACTACACAGAGGAGCTTACTATACCCTTCCACAGCAGACACTCCCACTGAATTGATGCACTGCTTTCTACGTTCTTTATTTTTCTAATTTATTTGGATCAAACAGTTCTTGGAAAACATAAGCAGTTCCTTTCAGCATCAACAGCTGAGGTGATGTTGATTCCTTCAGCAGAGAGAATAAGCTCCACGGACGCAACTTGCAAGGCAGCATCTCAATAGCAGTGCCGATCAGTTAAGCTCTAGCCAAAAAAAATCACACTCTAAGTGTGAGATTTCCAGGCAGCAATGCCACTTTCCAGCAGCTCCCAGCACTGGGAGAAGAAATGTTGTGCTTATTTCTGAAATGAACACAACACACACATAAAAAAAGAATCCCTAAAAGGCAGTCAGCTTCACGTGACTTGTGCACTTAGTTTGGTTAATATAAAATTCCTGATACTCAAGGCTAGAGCACAGAGTAAAAATACAGAAACTTTTAAATACATCTTTTGTTCCTGTATGTCCTCTCTCCTGTGTGTTTTCCCAAACCAGATAAGATGATTACAGCCTCCGAAAGGGTTAAGCAATCATCCCCCAGCCCCAAATCTGCAATGCTCTTCATCTGATGACAAATACCTGATAAAAGACAAACAGTGCTGAGCCAAACTCATAGCTGGTGTAACTCAAGTAACCCCAGAGGGCTACAGAAGGACGGATTTGCACCTGCCTTCCGACCTACTTCTAAATACACAGTTTCCACTGTACAAAAGCTAAAGCAGAATCCCAGCAGGCAAAGGAATAAACTTCTAACACATGCCATACAATGGTGGACAAGGAAACACTCCACACCCACCATGGACTCTCACGTTTTTATCAGCAATCAAGAAAGCTTTGGAATTACATGCCTTTTTTAAAGCCTCCTCCAAAAGAGAAATTAATTTGAAAACAAACAAACAAACAAACAAACAAACAAAAAAAACCAAAACACCAACAAAATAAAACAGAGGGCAGGAAAAGCAACAATTCTCTGTGCTAAGAACAGGAGCGAATGATGAGCAACTCGTGTTTCCTTGGCTCGGGGTCTGCAGCAGTGCTTTACAAATCCTTGTACCAGTGCACCTGCTATCAGCGTACAGACACTGGCGACTACACACGGGCAGCCAGGAGTTCCGTGCAGGAAGCATTCCCTTCCATGTGGCTCACTCTCCTCAAGCACAGAGGGTCCTGAAATGCCTCAGAGCACACAGCATCCTCCCTCAGACACATCTTAATTAGGCTGAGCAACCACCCAGGGCAAAGCAAGCAGCTAACGAGTTTGTTCGGTGCCTGGACCTGTTAATGAGAACACATCTCACCACCTGTGAGACGAAATCAAGAAAATCTTCATGCTCTTTGCAGCTACAGCAAATTTGCTTTCGCCACTCCTTGACTGACAGCCCCATTTACAGACCCGCGCTCAGGCTGAAGCAGAACAACAAAGTGCACAGCTGTACTTACAGAGATCCCGTAGCTCCATCCTTCCTGATGACATATCGCCTCCCACACCAGCGCAAGCAAATGACTTAATGCTGCTGTTCGGGGATGGCACAGTGCGCACGAGTGGCAGATGGTCCCCGGTGAGGCTCTCCGATGGTCCCCGTCCCTTGTGCTGCCATGTGAGAGGGGCCCCCGCACACCGTTGCCTGGTCCCAGTGCCGCCCAGCTTTGCTTATGGTGTGGTGCTGCTGGCCAGGCAGGCTCCCATTGGCACGGTGGGTGACGGCAGCCAATCGCAACCGGCTCCCGTTTCGGGGAAACTCCTGCCCACTTATTCTGCAGCTGGGGAGACCCTATTTCTCAGGAAGAGCATCGCTCTCCCAGCATCACAGAGGGGAAAGAAAAACCCTGGCTGTCCATCTATCTCTGTGATTCCCCCGTTTGCCCTTCCCGGGGCTGAAGGGAGAGAAGCAGAGCTGGGGGGAACACGGGGAACGCACCGAGCTGAGCCAAGCGGAGACGCACGATTCCTTGCTCCATCGCCATGGAAACAGCCTGGATGCAGCGGGATGGATTTGTGCGGCACATCTGCCGCCAGGCTCAGGATCAGCAGCAAGCTCGCCTCCTGCCTCTGCTCTTGCTGCTTATTTCATGGGGAGTTTGCTTTCTCTTTTCAGATGCACTGGGAAAGCAGACGCAGGCAGAGATGTGCACACATCAGCCTTCTCCTTGTGCAAACACCCTGTGCTCCATGTATGTATAAGAACATGTGTACGGCCAGGAGCAATACCTTGCATCTATCCATATGCCAAGGACATGCCCAAATACTACTCCTATTTCAAGTTTGAGTAATGGACCAATACAAGCCAACACCATCGAATGGGCAATCAAAATAATACATTTCGCTTTCCAGTTCCTTAAATTCCACCTTAAAGTGGGGTCATAATCTGACATGAGTATTAAGAAACTTCACCGTTACTCTGTTGTTTTGTTAGCAAGCTCTTAAAATGGCATCTAACACCTGTAGAAGGTGACACCTGAGTCAGCGGGCAACTGGCTCTTCAAGGGGTACCCAGAGCTCTGTCCCAGGCCAGATGAAGTGCCCCAGGAAAACTATGCACACCAAAGGGCTATTAGCCATAGTTCTCTGTGCTTCACTCTGACAATACCAGAAAGAAGAGATGAGTAGATCAGGAGAGGAATGGAAGCAACAGTTAAGAGCGAAAAAAGATTCACAGGTCAGTAATGGAGTCAGCAAAGGGTTTTGTCGTTTTGGAGTCATTTCTGACATTTATGTGCATTTGAGGGGAAGAGAGACTAATTATGAAGATGAGTGTCAGGACTTGCTGGCAAGAAGTTTCTTTCCAGTTCCATGTTTCCCCCCTTGCTCCCTCCACCCACATCCCGCAGAGGAAGAGGGTGGTTTGGGGCTGTGGTACATACTCCACCCTTTGTATGGGAATGATAATACAGCTCAGCAGTTTGATGTTCAGTTTGCAAGCTCTAATTGTAATGTCTCATGGCCTGAAAATGTTCTCAATATGCAGAACTTAAACCATAAGTAAATGTAAAATAAAACGTTTCTGGATGAAGAAAAACAACTGTCACGCTCCTAGTGGTTCTCTACACTGAAATTTGTTTGTTAAGCCAATATTAAATTGGAGAGCTTCCTAATCACATAAATTATCCCTTTCTGTTGTATGACACCCAGAGTTCAAAATCCTCCATTAGGCTTTGTTTAACCAAGCACTACTGTAAACAAACGTAGTGAGTATGAGGGCAACTTTGAAGTACCTGGAAAAATCTTTCCTGGGCCCAAATTCCAAAACTCTTCATCTGCATTTTAGCCACTGGCAGAAAGAAAGTTGCATTCCAGATTCGGGCATCCAGTGAAGAATTCAGAAGACCCATCTTAAGGCCTTCTCCTGACATAGGAAAGGAAAACAAGTGACATGGATGGCTATTTCTGAAAGCAAGCAATTCGACTTAACTTCAGAAAGCCTCACCCTTTGCCACTTACTTTCTTAGAAATTTCTGCTGTAAATTCCATTTCCTTTCCTTTCAAGGTTGTGATATAGAATAAACAGATTAAGAACTTTGCTTTATTCTGATGTAGGATGGGACGCAAATACATAAGGAAGCTTTTAAGGGAGATCAAAAAATTCAAAGCTGGAAAAATCCAGGCAATTTCAAAGAGACATAATAAACAAGAATTGTGAAAAATCTTCCAAGTCTGGTTCTGTTGAAACAATCAAAGATTTCCAGGAAGGTTTCACACCAAAGATGCTGCCTGCCAATCCAACAGCCACTGTCAGCAGGATGATGTGATGGACAAAGACCTGTTTGTGTGTGGGAGCAGAGGAACAATCAATGGTGATATAATGCTTACTCATCCTTCCAGATCATGAGTTTTACTATTTTTAGCCTAGATACCTAGATGGAGAAGGTGGTTAGTCTACTAAGACTAAATCTCAGACATGCTGGTTGGCTCTCTGTAACTCCTCATTCAAGATCATAAATTACCAGTCAATTCGCAGTAAGTTTTCTTCAAAACTCCATTTGCAGAAGCAGCTGAATTGCACCAGGAACAGCCTGTCCTCTTCACTCCTGCCAGGATTTCCCTTCCACATCCACATTCTTGAAGCAGCAGTTAGCACTCAGGCTGTAGGTACTCCAAAGAAGTATTTCAGAAACTTTCAAGACTGTATTTCACATTTAGCTTGGTTTCACCCAAAATCCAGTATCAGAAAACCCTATGCTTCCTTTATCAGGACCCCCAACACTTAATTTTAAATAGCCGGGTTGTGGAGTTCTTTTGGTTTGCTTGTTTTTCAATGTTAATGCAACCGAAATAAGCTTTCGGATAGCAATGTGTATCCACAAACTAAAAATGAAAACACTAGGCCAGGACATAAAGTGATATCTATCCTTTCTGCCTTTGAAGACAGCCTTACTACAAACCACAGAGCTTATCTGACTAGGAGAACTCGGTGACATGTAAGCTGCTGAAAAATCTGTCAGGAATGCAGCTTTGCAAATCAGATCAGACACGACCTTCAGAGGTGATCTGCCACCATGTCATCCAGAAAAGTCTGTATGAATTACAAAAACAAAGAACCACCTGCAAAGCTTGGACAGGTTTGATTTCCACCACCCCAGCATCTATTTGCATGTTCAGTATTCACTACTTTCTCCTATATTTTGAACACAGGGAGCTGCCATCGTTCTAAGGATGGTTATCTTCATTAAAAGATGGTTACACACAGCCTGTGGGTAAGATGGAGCAATGAGTGTGCTAAAACAGAGTCGTCTGCAGCAGTGGAATAATGTTTGGATTGTGCATTGTTCTCAGACCTCTGAACTCACCCTAAATAACATCACTCTACCTTTGGGATGCAGGGAAGAATGGTAAAGAAAATCCCTGCTTATGTTATAAAAATTAAGTTGGATCTTAAAAGATCACAGCCTTAGACATAGCCAGCAACAGTCCAGACAGTGAACCTCCAGAGGTATTGAATCTGCAATACTTCATCTTCTCTGACAACTGAAGTTCTTCAGCTAAGCCAAAGACAGCCTACAAACTGTACCAAAATTGGCTACAGGAGCTGATATGAATATTCCTCAGTTTTCCTACTGCTAAATGATTACATGCAGTTTGGGTGCTGAAAGAAGATCTTCTAATCTAGACAGCACACCGGTATGCTCCATTTCCCCATTCAACATTAACCCCAAGATTTAAAATATCACAACACAGAACCAAAATATCCTCATATAAAAAAAAATAAAAAATAAAAAATCCCAACAACGAAAAATAACAAACGGAAAGGAAAAAGAGCAAAAACGGTCAGGTACAAACAACTTTTTATCAACAAAAGAAGAAGAAGGATTAGGATCAGAGAGAATGGATTTAATCAAAATTATTTCCAGTGTCAAAACTGGAAACTGCAAAGCTCTAGCTGAGAAACAGCTTCATGTGATATTTAGGTTTGGAGGCAGCGTCATATACAGTTATAGTTAGTTTGTTTTTGTATAGCTATCATATAAAACGACCTTAAAATACACAAGCCCCTGCAGCCATCTGCAACCTTTAAGTCTTGTCATTTCAAGCACACATAGCAGTCATATAGCGTGCGAGGGCACTGAAGAACTTCAAATCAATTAGAATAAATCTAGACAGAAGACAGAAAAAGGTTTCACATACACATCATCTACTTCAAGATTCCTTACACAGCACTCAGGACAGAACTGCAAGGGCCACTATAATTACCTTGCTGTGTAAGTTCTGAGATATTCACCCTACGAGAGCATTTTCTGCCAAATCTGTCACATTGAGATTAGTATTACCCTGCTCCTTTCATCCCCATTTTGTTCACATGCTTATTTATTTGCATCAAAAACCCTTTGCCACATTGCTGAGAGAACTTTCACTCATATCATCTTCATCTAATTCTTTCATTCACTCACTTGTTTCAGAACACACGTGGCTATAGCAGAACCATTTCACACTGCTGCATCGTTATACCCACTATCTTCTTCTACCTTTAGCAATTTCTTCAGCATGTGCTGTGCTCAGGCTGACAGACAAGACACACAAGCTGGATTTATCTGCAATCCAAACTGTCTGAGACTTCCCTTAATGCCTACTCTGTGCAGGGTAGAAACAGAGGAATGAATGTCATGCTACTGCCATTGCTGAAATGGAGTATGCCATGTACACGTTTTGTCTTGCCTCTCCTACATACAAGCAAGCTCCCCTCCCCCGTATTCATTTGGGCATTATGTTCTTCTAGAAGGTGCACATTAAATGTCTGCTTGATCATATGACACTGCAACAGAATGATTTGTTTTACATTTTGGCTTTTAACAAAACCAAAGAACATAAGGAAGGGCCAAAAAAAAAAAAAAAAAAAAAAAAAAGGAAGAATTTATCTGATGCAGTTACCTGAACTTACTCTGATGCTGCCATCGCTCACCATTTCAATAATGATGTATGAGTTTTTTTAATATGTTAATAATGAATAGGTACTTAGGAACTACTTAAATGGGAGATTATTTACCCCACTGACTGTAGCAGCCCATGTGTCAGCACATCTGCTGCAAAAGATTAAATCTGCACACATAAATCTCAGGCTCCCTTTTGCTCATGGGGAAGAGTTTGGCAGGGTGAGACCTGAAGCAGAGGCGCTCGGTTTTATCTAACAGGACTTTAAGGATGGTGCAGGAGATGACATTAGCAAACATCTCTGGTTTTCTAAACAACTTGTTTACCTTTTTCGAGGCACTCTGGAGAAAGAAACTAGGATTTTCAATCTGGAGAATTTCTACATATGTGTTTTAATTTCAAAAGCTTCTGTGCTGTGTTATTTAAGAACAACACTCGGACATACAGCTCCCTTGTGAGGAACTGTGTTAGTGTGGTCGTGAGCATTTAAGAAAAGAATGACAAGGCTGGTTGATGATGTTTCAAGAGATTGTACTGCAAACAGTTCGATTACAGTGTTATTTGTGCCCTGACTTGCCTCCCCAGCTGCTGTATGAGGACCTCTCAACCAGTATTTTACAAGCTGCCAGTAAGGTCCTATCCACCATTTAAGACATTCATTTCACACTACACTGACATCATTACTCATAGGGAAGGGTAAGTGTCAGAAGGCTTGGGAGTGCAGAAGGGGATTGCCAAGACCAGAGGTAATGAGTAGAAGAGAAAACATAAGGCTAGTCTACAGGTCCAGCAAGTACCCAACACACTTCTTTGTAAAGAATGAGCTCTGCCTCCTTCCACCTCCCACAGGTACCAAAGGAAATTAATGCTCACGTAAGCTGAATGAACTGGTAGGGCTGTTTATTATGTTGATACCTTTTGCAAGTATTCTCTAATATGAGCAATATACCAAGTGTGCCCTAGCTTTAGCTAGGGCATCACAGGGCAACTTGGAGCACGTAAAATGAACTACAGTCCCTTCTGTGCCCAGCTGTAATAGCTCCCTGTTTCTAGAAGCTCCCTAGAGCAAGGCAGGCTTTGCAACCACCCCATCTCAAAGGCGCTAGCTGTCACTTCTTCAGTCTGTCCCCATGTACATGGAAGCGTGCAGCCCAATATACATACCCTAAACACGTGGCTTTGCACAGCAGCAGGGGGCCCACACACGCCCATTCACAATCATAGAGAGTATAAATAGCCTGGCTTTATAAATAGGCTTGCTTAAGTGAATACACTTACTTAAATAAATCTCACATAAACACTCAGATGCTGCCTAGTGCATCTCATGTTTAAGTCTGGAAAGTGGCAACCATATTAGAATGACAGGAGAAACAAAGCATGATAATAAAGCAAATTAACACCCCGTTTTGAAATTCAACAGAGAGGAATGACAGGTAAGGCCAGTGTCCGGATGTACCATTCCACTGGTTAAGGCTTTGTGAAAAGGAAAAGAGATAAATGAGGCAAAAAGAAATTGCAATCAGAGGAGATACTCAAACCCTAAAGCAGCAGCCCACACAAAACTGACATTCCAAAAATAAACCTCACATTCTCAGTTGGAAGGGAAAAAAAAAGAAAAAAAAAAAAGGATTAGGAAATGAAAAGTAACTTTTTCCTTTCTCTGCATCTTTGGAAGGATATCAGATGACTATCCAGCCTTTACACTGTGCTCATATCTACAGTATGTTTTTTATGGACGTTTCCTGCCTTACCCTTTTCAAAACATTTCAAGTAGCCGGTAGGACTGTTTTCCCTTAAGATGGGTAGATGGGTAGGAAGGACCAGCTGTCAGAAAGGACTCTGAACCTCCTTCCAGCAACCCAGCTTCAGGTTCAGCCCGCACACCAGGCCCAGCACCATCCCAGCACGTTCTGGCTTGTTTTGTCAGGACTGCTGCTCCGAACTTCCTTTGCACTAAGAAGTCCCTTCCTGATCGATCCTATGAGTGCATATTCCTTCAGTCTCAATCATCCACGTGCTGAAGAATCCCATCAACAGCACAGCAGAGCAGTGCTTACCATCTCTCAGACAAATCCCACCTTGTTCTCGCTATTTTGATTGAACTCCTGCTCTCCAAACCACCAGGACTTCTCTGACTTGTAGGTCCTGTCTGCCACTCACCCAGTGCTCATCTGCCAGCATGATGGTCCTCATCCATTAGAATAAAAATTCTTGCTATGTCAGTGGTTCTATTAGCAAAGGAGCAGGCAGCTTGTTACGATCATTCAGGTTTTTGTTCTTTGTCATTCTTGACTGCAGATGCAGACATCAACAATTCAAAGAGCACTTATGGGAATACCATGTCATTAATTTCCTAGGAAAGTTTTACTCACTGCTTTGTGGGTGTTTTGTTGCTGCTAATTTTTCCAGCCTTTAATGCATACACACATTAATAAACAACGGTGCTAAAAAATGCCTCTGAGATGCTGTAAGATCAGGTTTTGTTAAATGACCTCATTTGTATCAATCCCACCCCTCACAACTATGGAGGAAAAAGCCAAAATCAATACTGATGAATCTGTCTGCTTTACTATGACCTTTTCATGCTATCAGAAAACAAGATATATCCACTTATGCACAGAATATGGCTAGTATCTTCCCATAGAATCAAAGAATCATAGAATCATCAAGGTCAGAAAAAATCTCTAAAAACATCTGGTCCAAACATTAAGCTCCTGCCAACACTGCTCACCAAACCATGTCCCTAAGTACTATATTTACCGTTAAACACCTCCAGGTGACACCACCACTTTCCTGGGCAACCTGTTCCAATGCCTAATCACCCTTTCTGAGAAGAAATTATTTCCAGTACCCAACCTTCCCTGGTGCACCTTTTAAGGCCATTACCTCTTGTCCTATCGCTACTTACCTGAGAGAAGATGCCAATCCCCACCTCACCATAACCTCCTTTCAGGTAGCTGTAGAGAGCTGTAGAGAATGATGTAGACATCTTCCAATGTAATTTTCTATATGTCAAAAAGGACTATCCATCCCAACTGCAGTGAAAAGTTAAGTTCCTTGGGATTATTATTATTAGGATTATCATGATTATTTTATTATTTTTATCCCACGTATTCATACAAACTGGGAGAAGAACCCCTTCACAGCAGCCCTGCAGAGGAGGACTTGGGGGTCCTGGTGGATGAGAAGCTGGACATGAGCCAGCAGTGTGTGCTTGCAGCCCGAAGACCAACTGTGTTCTGTGTACAAAGGGGCGGCCAGCAGGGAGAGGGAGGTGATTGACCCCCTCTACTGGGCTCTTGTGAGGCTCCATCTGGAGTACTGCGTCCAGGCCTGGGGCCCCCAGCACAGGAAGGACGTGGAGCTCTTGGAGCGGGTCCAGAGGAGGGCACTGAGATGATCAGAGGGCTGGAGCACCTCTGCTGTGAGGAAAGGCTGAGGGAACTGGGCTTGTTTAGCTTGGAGCTGTTTACAAGGATATCATCATGGATAGTGATAGGACGAGGGGGAATGGTTTTAAACTGAGACAGGGGAAGTTTAGGTTGGATATTAGGAGGAAGTTTCTCACCCAGAGGGTGGTGAGGCACTGGAACAGGTTGCCCAAGGAAGCTGTGGATGCCCCATCCCTGGAGGCATTCAAGACCAGGCTGGATGTGTGTGTGGATGTGGATGTGGCTGGATGGGCAGCCTGGTCTGCTGGTTGGTGACCCTGCATGTAGCAGGGGGTTGAAACTAGGTGATCATTGTGGTCCTTTTCAACCCAAGCCATTCTGTGATTCTATGATTATTTAATGGAGTCCCACAGCTTTCCCTGGGACTTCTGAACGGTCCTAGCTTTTTTATCTCATCCAACGAAATATGTGTGATTGTGTATTTTTGGACCCAAATTTCTGCACAGATCTGTGCCATGGATCTGATGGAGCAGTGACTCCATTCACTACAACAACTGCCGTAGCAGAGGCAACATAAGGAGGAAGAGGTGAGCATCTGGTAGGGACTCTGTCCTCAGCTAGGTTCATCAGATAACTGACAGATGAAACTTGGTCTTTCTTTAACTTGCTCTGATGTAGCAAATGACAGAAAGAAGACAGAACAGACACCCCTGGATGCTTCCTGATGTCCCCACAAAATTATTTTGTACTTATGGGTGTAAAACAGCTGTATGTATTCCCTGCTCTTTGCAAGTGGTAGGTGGAATCATTACTTCATCTTCAAAATGAAGAGACAAATTCATAAAAATCAAGCAATGCAGAGGCAGCTGCAAAAATGGACATAAACTGCAAGTTCTGTCCTCTCCCCCCAGTCCACAGCCTCCGAAACACAGACATTTACAGTGATAAGCCAGTAGTATTTCTACCTGTTGCATTACCACTTTATCCAGTGTTGTACCATTTTCATTCCATTAATGTTTTCCTGTGATGCATTTCAGAATTGGTTTAAAAAAAAAAAAAAGGAGAGAGAGAGAAAGGGGGGAGAGAGAGAGAGAAAAAGAGGCTTAAAGACTTCAGCCTTCCTTAATCATGCAGGGATATATTTTCAAAGCAGTATGCCAGGAGTATTCCACGTGATTCTCATTCATGTTAAAATTAGAGACACCAGAATAAACCCCATATGCTGCTTTGAAAAGGTACTGCAACGTGTCCAAGGAAAATTTCCGCAGCTTACTGGTGCTTGCACATTTTTTCTGCCTGCTTTTCTTCCTTTGATTCCTGAATATATTTTTAACAGCTCTTAATTTATTTCGCTTTTAATAACACTTTGTACTATTTGGAAAAAGAAAAAGAAGTGATTTGCTGGTTATCTTGGTCTCTCTGCAGCCTTTTTATTTTTTTAAATTAACAGTTCGATCAGAATAGCTTTGCTCTGTAATATGCAAAGCTTCCAATATCACTCTTTTCTGAAATGGTCACCATAGACAACCTGTCTACTGAAGCTGCATCTTGCAGTAAGGGCTGGCTGCTTTCCACACCTGAGCTGTTTTAGCTGTGGCTGTTGTGGCAGCTGCAGAAGCTGACCCAAAGGCAGATGAAGTACTGGGCTTGCTGTGAGCACAGTTTGTTCCAGTTCGACTTTGTAATCACAGCAAGCATTGCATGTGCTGTGGCCATGTAGATACAAATTGATAAACGTTGGTGGATTATGAAATTTGTCAGTTATAATTATCGTCTTCTTCATCACCTAAAGAGAGAGACATTTTAACCAAAATTTCATTTTCTGACAGCTCCAGCTCTCTTGTCCTTGCCCTCTAGATTTTACTGCTTACTAAAGCGGCACATGAGAGACTGCACCGAAACAAAGCATGAATGACATATTTTCATTTTTTTAGAATTTATTTATTCTACTTATCTGATTAAAGAACTATTTATATCAGCTTTCCTTTTTCCTTTTTAATAGTTTGTATGTTCTGCCTATTTAGGTGGCACTCCCCTTTGTTCAGAAACCTTTGCTCAAAAGCAATAACTGTAGCTTCACAGGATGCAGAAGCAGCAGCTAGCACGTGGCATTACATCCTGCAAGTAATGGAACATTAGCTAAATCCTTCTTATAAAACAACTAAAGAAACCCACCTCGAACCATTAGTAGTCAAACATTCTGCAATGCCACACATGTTGGCTGCTCTAAGCATTAGGCCTCCAATTCACCAATGGGTTACTGTGGTTAGACAAGTTACCATGTCAAGCTGAGCTGCAGTAGTAGGCAGTAGTAAATATTTTCTAAAACGTACTCAGCTAATTTTAAGGTCAAGCTTAAGCCAAGTTGCTCAAGGCCTTGTCTAGGTGAGTTTTGAGTTTCTCCAAGAATGAAGATGCCACAGTCTCCGTGCAACCTGTTTTAGTGCTGCACCACTATCAGTAATTGGCAATATTTTTTCCTTACATCCAACCACAGTTTTCTTCTCAGTAATTTGTGACCGCTGTGTTTTTTCCCTTCACTGTATACTTCTGAGAAGGGCATATGTCTTCTCAACAGCTTCTTGTTCAGGTAGCGGAAGAAAACAGCAACTGGATCCAACCTCCACTGTTCAGACAGATCTAGAATGAACAAATGTCGTTCCTTCCCAGTTCCCTTGAACAGCGGACTCCATTCTCCTTGATCAGCTCGGTGGCCTTTTACTGGACTAACTCAATTTGGTCAATCTCTCCCCTTTACTGCGGCACAAAACTTGACACAGTTTCTCCAAATGCTGCCTCAAAAGTGCCAAATGGGGGAGGAGGAGGGGGGAATAGTTACTTCCTTTGAGCTGCTAGCTATGCATTAGCTAACGCAATTCAGCATGCAGATAGTCCACAGCACACAAGCACGCAATACTCATCAAAACAGGGACCATCCTACTAGCAAAGACCTACAATTATATTAACAAAACATGAAATTAGTCTGAGCCCCCGGTTTGCATTGGCAATCACGTATCCTCAGCCTGCTGTGGTGCAGAAATTAATATCAAAGCCCTAGTCATGGTAAAAATCAATACTGGATACTGAAGTGTTACTCTACTACTTAAATTAAGAAGTGTAAGAGAAGGAAATGAGAATCATCAAGTTCTTTCAAATGATAATAACTGAAGCAAATTGAGCAGCTATGAAACATTCTGTTTTCTGGAGCTTAAAAGCAACAAGCCAATGAAAAAAACACCCAACTCATGCAAAACTAAATAAGTTTATGGAGATATTGTCCTTCTTTCCTTCCTAAGTAGGGTCACTAGTTTAAAGATTTTCCTTTAGGTGCTACCTTTAAGATTGCACACTCTGAAGGACCATTTAGGCCATGTATATGTCTGAAGCCATCTGCAGGCTGCACACATACAACATTTTCTACCTGAGGTTAATTTCCTAGATTCATATTGTATATCAAAGAAAACTAAACCTTACAGTCCACTGTACATGAAGTTATGCTGGATAAAGGAATATCTCCATCACTGCTATTAAAATGTTGTGCTTATGCAGTTACTTGCAAGTGAAGACTTGTTTGTTCAGATAGCTACATCTACAGGAATTAGAAATACTTCTTTGCATGCAATTTTGACTTTAAGATTTCAACACTACCCTTCAGATTTCTACCACTGCTGAAAATAGCTGCCAGTAAACACTATCTCAGCTTCACAAACAGACTTCCAATATTCTACAACCTCCAAAAGTCTTTTCTGTTCTCTTGACAGGAGTTGTGACAGTGCGAAGTAGTCAGCAGGTACCTCATCTACAGGAAGTGAGAAAAGTCATTAACACCCTCCTTATGTCAAGGAAAGTGGGAACGGCTTTATGAGCCATGCCATTGCTCTCAAGGAAAAGGAACAAGCAGAAGGAAGGTCTGGGGAAATAAAATCCTGTTGGAGGTCAGAATACTAAACAGGGAGAGGCTGAAGAAAGCTTGACCAAGAGAGAAGTCCAGTAAGATTTCTAAACACTTCTCCCCCCCCAAAAAAAGTAAAAAAAAATCTAGTCCTAGTTTCTGTTTAACAAAAACAAAAAGACATGCAGGCCTTAAAATGCAGAGTGAGTATCAGTTACATGACAATCAGACAAATTTAGAATTATAAATTCTAACATATATATGTATATAACCAGGAAGTAAACAGCCATTTAGTACCTTCTAAATCCCTGGCTTACATAGAAAAGACTACTTGGAAGGAATACGAAAATCTTGACAGCTATGAGATTGCTTCCTTCATCTTACACATTTGATTTTGCAAAAATAGGGATGTTCTGTTTTCCTACTTGGTAGCTTTTGAAATGTTATTTTCAATATGAAAGGATGATCAGTTGCCTTTGAAAAGGCTGACAATATATGATACGATGGGATATGCAGTTTCCTCTGGATTCCTGGGTAAGTAAAACAAAAAAGTCCAGGCAGTCTTTACTATTCAAACAAAATAGATACAATCACAATTCTTAAGCTCTTGATGCTGAGGTCCTTATACCAGCAACACAATGAAGATCATCCAGTTTCTTTGAGACAGAAAACTGATGCTTGAAATCTGAGGATACATCTCCAGAGAGAAAAAATTAGCATAAAATTCAAAGCATGTGTGGAAGCTATTTCCCCCGATGCTTCCATTCTTCCAGATACGGACTTGACATTCTTGACGCAAGGATGGTTTTCAAGTATTTTAGTTTCATGGTCAAGACATTAATATCCTCAACTGACATAGCAAGACCTTCTACCGTCTGCAGTAGGGTCTTTTTCGACAAATCTGACACAGAGTTTGGTATCTGTTTGTTCACCTGTGCCTCTGGTGTTTGGGTTAAATATACATATACATCAAATCTCTCTCCATTACTTCACTCAGCTTCTAATTTGATACTCCTCAACAATCGTCTGCATTTCTGGGGGCCTTGTTTATCTGCTTGCCACAACCAACACGTAATGGTAACTGTGAGGAAATGGGAGGGTGTCTATCAATAAATTCTCTTTAAGTCATCAGTAAATGAACAGCATTTCCCAAGCGGCTGTTCAGACTGACAGTGTGGAAGGGCAAAGAAAGACAGGTCATACTGCCTTGAAAGGATCATCTGTCATTCTCCCCTATTTTGCTCTTGATGGATGAGTGTCAGAACCCAAGCTCACTCTTAGCTTCCCTCCCATTCATAAGAATTTCAAGCCCCAAAACTCTATGGGGCAAAACTAATACTTCCAGAAAGGTTTTCTAGGCCTCTCTATTGATAATGTGTTTGCTCTACGATGTTGCTCATGGGTTGGGGTGGCTTATCCCTGCAGATAAACACTCCCACCCACGCCGGGCTTTGTGCAATCCACACAAGATGAACTCAGTCGTATATTCACTGCTGCCAGCACCCTAGGTAACCTAAGAGAAGCCCAGAATCGGGTTCTTCCATCGGCCTTGTGTGTGAGTGCAGGCAGGGCTGATCAGGGAGAAGGGCAGGGGGCAGGGCATAGGACAGGGGTCGGGTGGGTAGGGCGCTCATCTCCTCCCACTCAAGGCCTCTGCCCGCAGCCCTCCCTCTCGCATGCCTCTGCTGCAACCGAGCCACCCGCTCTCAGCTCGCGCTGGTACAACGGGTAACAGGAGCGTTTTGTCGGATGCTGGCCAGTTACCTCATCTGCTAAAAATAGAGACGTGCAGCAGACTGATTGGCAGATGCCTTTTTAGTAGTGACTGACGTATTCCACCAAGACAATATGTGAGACGTACATTCCAAAGAACAAAGGACATTTGTATCAGGACAGATGAGACGAAATCGACAAATAGCCCTGGCTTTGCTTAGGAGACACATAAGAAAGATTTTGCCTGCTCTTTTCAACCACCACGCCATTCAGATTACAATTACTTAAAGTGAACCAGCAATAACACGAGCTCTTCTGCTACTCTAACACAAGCTATAAAAATCTCATTGTCAGCCACATCGTTCATCACGATAACCTCATTTCAACTGAAACAAAATCTCTGAGACACCACCTCCCCCCTTTCATTCTCTCTTTTATTTGTCTATAATAAGGTCTATAGTCTAGGGAGCTCTTGGGCTAAATTCCATGCATCGTGATTCACAAAATGAAAATCTGGTATTATATGCCCACTGACATTCACATCAGCAGCAATTCATGCAGCAAAAAGCCATATGCCATGCACTTCTGATTTAACTGTACTACAAAAACATATCCTAGAAAGAAGAAAGAAAAGCACAGAGAAAAGAGTGGTTCCTAGGATGTGATTATTACCCACACTTTAAGTCAAGAACAAGGGCAATATCACAAAATACGCTGCTTTCATGACAGTTCCAGTTAAGTTCTATCGTTCTTCTTAGCGACTAATATACCCTGCATACATGAGGAGAATTCTTTCCTAGCGGAAAATGTTCTTGCAGAGCACAAAGAAGGAGTTAGCACAGATAACTTGGACGCAGGATTTCTCCTCTGGTTATCAGGCTTACCACTCAATCATCTTTTTGAAGGCTAAAATGTTTATTGGCTTGATCAGCACCCACAGAGATGAAAATGAAGAACACTTTGAAAATCTGAAGTACCAACAGTTTTAAAAATTGCCATCTACAGGGTGTTAAGCAGATCCGCGTGTGTTCTACAGTAACACACAGACTTCATTAGAAAGCAGTGGGATAAAATCCACTCTGCCAAAGACGGTGAAGTTTTCACAAATAAGAGTTTTCATTGCTGAAACCACAAATGATTTTCATCACTGGGGAATGGATAAGTCAAACAAATTTTTGACCAAGGAATGGATTTCATTAAAATAGTCTTTTTTCTTTTCCTTTTTTTTTTTTTTTTATTTTTTACTTTAAAGAAATAAACAACGACAAAACAATTTATAAAATAGCCCAAGCAGTAAGAGATGCTTTGCTGAGACAGTCTTCTTTGCTGAAGAGTCCATCTCTTTTTTAATGTACCCATACTGGAACACAAATGGACAGAATTTCAGGTTTAGAATGCTTTTCCTTTTAAGTCTGTGACCTCCTTGAAATCACTGCATATGTGATCACTGGAGAAGGCTACAATAACAAAATGATGTGACCCTGCTACTAAAGACTTCCAAAGCCTTCTGGCAAAGATGGGAAGTAATGAAGAAACTATTTTTAAATTAAAAAAAATATCTTTAAACTAGAAACCCTACAAAGTGCAGAGAAAGGGCAGTATAAGAATTTATATTTCACAAATTACCTCTAATGTTTTTAAAATATATTTGCATTCTTGACAGTGCCAGTGAGCGATGAAAAATTCTCAGAAAGAGGCAACTAACGACATTTAAAAATACAACATATCTGTTCAGTTCCTATGATTTTGATAGTCCAAACCTTTGGGATATGAATGTTTAAAGTTACAGCTGATTTTTACAGATCCAGCCTTCAGTAACTGGAACGCCTCTCCTCAGATCCTGCAGCCACAGAAGCAGCACAGGAGTAATAAACTTGCTTTGACAAACACTGTGGGACACATTTGGAGATCTGATAGGTGTGGATAAATGCACAGAGATGGAGAAGTCAGAACAGCACCGTTCCCAAATGAGCAGCTGATGAAGAAATAAACTTGCAGTATCCAGGCCACAAAAAGCACAGCGGAAACACTGACCGAATGCTAGGAAAAGATCTTAAAAAGGCTCTTCCTACGCTGTATTCAACTGCACTGCTTTAATCAGACCCTTCTTAAGCAAGTGATTACGAATAGAATAGATCTGACAACCACCCTGTCCTCCCCTACCCTTGCTAGGGGATTTCCTTGGTACTCAAAGGGTGATTTTTTTTCAATTACAAAGTCACATTTTCTGTACAACATTTTCTGTACACATTTTCTGCAGCAGACTTTCAAACTGTTAAGTGCTCTAAACTTTTTTTAATAAATTCATACATTACACGATTAATGTCATAATATATTTATAGCAATGATTTGCTTCCAATGAAAGTTACTAAAATGCTAATGGCTTCAGGTGTGAAAATGTGGAATTTAATTTGTGCTAATTTCCCTAAGCCGGGGGAATACTGAATTCACTCCATGTGAGAATAATTTATTTGCACTATTCCTGTCTGATATAAACAAAGCACTGCCAAGGGAAGGTGCAATAAAGCTAACAGAGAGGTGTAATCACTGGCCCAGTCTTTCCCACAAGTAGAACACAAAGAGAATCCTTCCAAAAGCACTCTCAAATGAAGATAAATGCATCTGCTTCTGACTAGTGAGACGCTGATAAGAAAACACCACATGCTTTGGGTAACATCTGTGGAAGAGCTATTTACCACCTTTTCCCCTCCTTAATAATTAAAAGGAAATCAAATGGCAAACAGGTTCACAGAAAGACCAAAGGATTTGACTTGCAAATTGGTTTGCTTTAAGTAATTTTTCTCTCCTCTTTAAGAAAATTGTTCTTCCCTTTGGCACTGTCCTCCCCACATCCCTTTGCATGGCTGGGAACAGACAGCCAGACAGGCTCAAGCACTGCTGCGAGGATGGTTCTGCAGTGTGCTTGATGGAGGAGGCCAGAACAGCCGAACAGAACCCCTGTTGCTGCTCTTGGCCCTGCTGCTCTTTCACTGTCAAGACACTTGGTCTCTGCATACCTTTGCCTCCTGTAAAGTGGTGTTATCAAGGAGAAAATTGCGAGGTGCTGTTACTGCTGCTGGAGGGGATCACCCAAGTACATGGGGAAACCTGCTTCCCCCTATGGGCCTGCTGCAAGGCAGAGCCCACGGAGCTGCCATGACTCAGCCTAGCACATAAAACTGGGACAAGATGGCAGTGAGGGGGGCATTTTGAACAGAATCCATGTACGTTCTGCCCCTGGAGTGTCCCTGTTTGTAGGACACCCAGCAAGCAGGTGACAGCTCCTCTACCACCATCGCCTTGTGTTGCTGTCCTGAGCTTTTCCAAATACACCCCTCACGTCATGCTTCCCCATGGCCAGCTTGTACTACTTTGTGGTGAGGTGAGTCCACCACACTCGTTTCCACACAAAACACTACTTACACAGTGTCCCTCCTTAAAATCCTGCTTGTGAAGATTTGGTCACACTCTGAACCCAGTGATTCATTCTGCAGCTGCCTTCAGTACACTAAGAAGATGAGAAACCTGTGGTGCAGCATTTCTGAACCATCATCCAAGAAAAAATAGTATTTCTCATTTTTATGTTATGCTTGGTTACCTTTTCTGTTATCTTGTCATGGAGCAAGGAAAAATGTTCACAGGGTCTGAGCATGAGCAATAAACATCTTCAGTGGTTATCAAGTGCCTCACTGTCTGCTTTGGTATTTAATTACAGGACTCACGTAGGGCATTTATTGTTTGCATCTGCTGCCACTGTGAACAATATCTGCTATACCGATTACTGCACAACACAGTGCTTTCCTTTTTATACCCATCAGAGCCATATATCATCCCCTTGCAGAGTAGGCCCCTCTCCTGCACAGACTCAGCGCCAAGGTTTGGCTTGTCACTGACATGGCCAGATACACAGCCAGCTGCTGCTGTGAGAACATATCATTGCTGCTTTCAAACTATAAGAAGGGAGATTTACACTGGATATAAGGAATTACTATTATTTTTTTTACAATAAGTGTAGAAACCCTGGAACAGGTTGCCTAGAGAGGAAATAGATGCCTCTGACCATGGAGACATTCAAGGTCAGGCTGGACGGGGCTCTGAGCAATCTGATCTAGCTGTAGGTACCCCCGTTCATTGCAGGGGAGTTGGATTAAATGGCATTTAAAGGTCTGTTCCATCTTAAACAATTCTATGATTCTGTGATTCTACATCATAAGCACAACTACTCCAGGGTACGCAGGTCTGCTGGTGTGGGACTAGGGCAAGCTATGCCAAGATGCTGAAAACAGAGATTTTTGGAGGTGTTACACCAATACAAAATACATTTTCATAGAACATTTTAAAATTGGTATTTCACACTTCAGTGATCTCAAACATATGTCCAAAGGGCAAAATAAATTGAATTCTCAGTAATGAGGAAAATGCGTCAGCAGCACCATTAGCTGACCTTCCTCTGCTTTTCCATCTAAACCTATAGTTTCAGTGAGTGCATTAGATTTTGATTTCAAGCACTGTACACCACAGTTTTTCAGTTAGCTCAGCTTAAGTTCTGTTGAAAAGATAATCTGTCTTGTTATGACTAGTGGTTTCTGTGCCACCTAAAAACCCAAAACTACCCTACAGACTAATAAAAATAGCTATTGTTAAGTTTACTCTCTACAAAACTGATTCAAAACCTTGGTTAGTGAACCAAGTAATTTCATTTTTTCTTACATCCTTGGGCTGGAATCAGTAATTTTTACCCTTCCTTTCTTTGTTTTTTGTTGTTGTCATTTGTTTTGTTTTTAAGATGGCACTTAGCAGAGAATTAGCAGATCTCATATTGCTCTGAGGGTCTAACAAGACAAGATACCTTTCCTCCTATTAGTACGTAAACTTCAAATTCATAAAAAGCAGCAGACAAATCTTTGGAGAACAAAGGTGAGAGGATAATCACATCCCTGCATCTCCTATCTGCAGTCTCCTTGTCTCACAACGAGTGCATTTTACAAGAAGATCAGTAACACAGGATATCTCCCTCTAAGTAAACTCTCATTAGGACAACATAGGGGCATTCACCTAACTATAACTAGTGGAGATCAATGCAATTTTCCTTTGGGAGCATGCTTCAGTTTGACTCCATACGGGGAATTTTACAGTGTGGGTCCGGTGCCAAATATTCCACTGAAGATCATGTTAAAAATGCAACTGGCCAACTTAAGTACATCATAGCCTGTGTGACAGCAAAGCCTGGATACCCTGAGCAGGCCAAGTAGAATACAGCTGGCCCCTACTGGAGGAAAAATTGAGTGACGGAAACCTATTTAAATTGGCAGGCTGGTGATGAAGGATTCTAGATGCTGGAGTATAAGATAAATCACTTCAGCTTTCTGACAGTCAGCACTGTCTCCAAAAGCTATACACAATGTTTTCTTCTGCTGCAATAAAACATGTAGAATTATATAATCTTGTCTCCAAGCTTTATATTTTCAAAATCATAAACTATGCTGTCTGATCACAAATGACTGTGGAGGATAGAGCTTGTTAAGTGTCCTTTGATCATCTGCAGGCTCAAAGAAAAACAAAAAGGTTTCAAATGGAATTGTTGCCACTTGCATGTCTGTCTATCCCACTGCATCTTAATTTCTTTAGAAAACTCAACAGACATGAATTATACATGTATTGAAATATTACAAAAGCAAAATATATGTTTAGCTGTCTGAGTGAATTATTCTATTTAGACATCCACTAGTATACTAAGAGTCTTTAAAAAAGGTTTTAGGTCTGACAGTGTCATACTATCATTATAGAGATTCAAGAAGTTTTGCTAATGCAAGGGGGTTAAGCCTGACAAAAAGTGCCTGTTTTAATGAATGAGAATCAGAGAGACAAAGCATGAGATTATAAATGTCTCACTAAAATGCTATCCCATTCTTCCAACTATGGATAAAGTGCCATTTTATTTATTTACTACATTGTTTTTTTTATAAAAAAATCAACAAACCTATAAAGAATCTCTACAAGATGGACTGTGGAACTATTGCCAAAATAAAGTGTTCATCTTTGTATAAGCTTTGAAAGCTGCAAGCAAAGATCAGGTTCATGACCACCTGAGAAACCTGAAAATCTGTAAGTCTATAGGTCTCAGTGAGATACATTCTGGAGTCCTGAGGGAATTGACTGATGTAGTCACCAAGCCACTCAAAATGATATTTGAAAAGGCAGTCAGACGAAGTCCCTGGTGACTGGAAAAAAGGCATAATCGCACCCATTTTTATGAAGGCAAAAAGGATTACCCAAGGAACTATCAATCCTTTGGCCTCTGTGTCAAGGAACATCATGGAACAGATACCCCTGGAATATATGCTAAGGCACATAGAAACCAGCATAGCTTCACCAAAGGCAGGTCTTGCCTGAACAATGTAGTGGTCTTCTATGATGGCGTAACTTCATGAGTGGACAAGGGAAGAGACTCTGATACCATCTATCTGGACTTTAGTAAGGCCTTTGACACAGTGCCTCATAGCATCCTTCACTCAAATTGGAAAGATATGGATTTGATGGGTGGACGTCAAATGGAGGAGAAACTGGCTGTAAGATCACACCCAGAGAGTGGTGGTCAGTGGCTCAATGTCCAGACGAGATCACTAATGAGTGGTGCCCTTCAGCTGTCAGTACTGGGACTAATGTTTAATATCTTCATTAGTGACATCAACAGTGGGATCAAGTGCACCCTCAGCAAGTTTGCAGATGACACCAAGCTGTGTGGTGTAGCTGGGAGGGACGGGATGCCATCCAGAGAGATCTAGATCTCATGGCATTCAACAAACCCAAGTGAAAGGTCCTGCACCCGGGTTATGACAAACTCCACATTCAATACAAGCTGGGTGATAAAAGGATAGAGCGCCTTTCTGCTAAAAAGGATGTTGGTGTTCTGGTGGTTGTCAAGGTGGACATGAGCCACCAATGTAGTGGATACTTCACCCCAGAGACATCCAAGGTCAGACTGGACTGGGTTCAGAGCAATCTGACTGAGATACAGATGCCCCTGTTCATTGCAAAGCAGTTGGAATAGCTTCCAACTCAAACAATTCTACGATTCTGACCTGTGGGGAACTATTAGATTGCTTCACCTCTTTGAACACCTGTAAGTCTTCAATGCAGGACATGAGGAAATAAATCTTCCTATTTGCACACAAACCTCCTGCCACCTCTCCTATGCAATCTATTGAGACTAATCAGAATTTTAACATTCAACTCTTAAAGTTCCTTCACTTCAATTATGATTAAAGATTAAAGCAAGCAGATGAGCTTTTTAATGGAATCTCCAAGTCTCAATAAAGAGTTACCACACAATATACCAAGAGCTTCCAATTTTATCTTGTGTATTTTGGAATAGGAAGGGAAGGAGGAAGAAAAGAAATGATCCCATTACTCAGGTAGATAACAGACTTTAGCCAAGTGATGTTCCACACATTACCAAGACAGTCAAGTTACCGAATCTGAATAATAGTAATATAAAGATAGGAGAAAAGAGAATTCTTCATCATCAGCTAAGTTACTGCATCCTGGAAGTTTTGTGCTTTACTCCCATTTACTCCCAAAAGGGTAGGTCAAATGCTTCCTGGTCTAAACAGCCTTTGCTTGCCAAGTTTGCAAAACACACTGCATAAAGAACAGGTGCTCGGTACATAAAAAGGATGAAGAAAGAATATTAACATGTCAAGATCACCAAAGCTGCTTGCCAAGTAATGATTAAAATAATGTTGCTTGGTGTGGTTAGGTAAAGTCATCAGCACTGGCAGCTGTCAGGTACCAACCAGATGAGTAAACTTCGGGTACCACTACATAACATCTCATCCTCCACAAATCCAGAAGTGCTTCACAAGCCCACGTGACAACATAGTTTACCTTACTCACAGATCACTTTAAGACAGTTATCAGCTGAGTAATGCACACCACTACTACACATCATCTGAAGTGGCTACGAGCAGAAAGATCTTGTGACTAAGAGAAAAGATTTAGGTAAGCAGACCATAACTGAACTGCTAGAAATGAAAACCATTGTCATGGTTTAATACTTTTGTAATTCTGCTATTAGTATTCCACATCACAACATCATGTAAAGTATGGATAGTTCACAGAAGAAAACTACATTTCCCAGAGGACATCACGGTCAGGAGATAAGTCACGGGACCAGAACAGTATATAATCTCACTCCCGTGACTGATATCTCACACTCTCCCGGATCCCTTGGAGCGTGGGGTGCCTTCCAGCCGTTTCGCCTAGAGCTTACAGTAGGCCTTTCGGTTTTTGGGACTCACTCTCTCTCTCCCTTTTGCTTAATTACAATTATATTGTATTATATTGTATTATTCTGTATTCTGATATAGTATTTAGTAAATAAGTGTGCCTCCTTAGATCGCTGCCGCTGTTTTCTTTTCCCATTCCCTTTTCCCCTTCCCTTTTTGGGCCAGCGGCCCTTTTGGGCCAGCTGCCCCCCTGTCACGGGCACAGGTAGATCTTGCTTAACCCGCGACAACCATTTATAGCATTGCTTCCTCTTAATGAAAAGGGTTAAAAAGCCTTTTAGTTTTTTAACTGATCTCGTCTGGACATTGAGTCATTCCACCACTCTCTGGTGAGCAGAGATCCTGGATGGGTCTTTCAAGCACCACCACAACTCACACATTTCAAAGAACCACAGAATTACTTGGGTTGGAAGAGACCTCAAAGATCATCTAGTTCCAACCCTCCTGCTGTGACCAGGGTTGCCAGTTGGGAGATTAAGCACTAGCTCAGGTTGCTCAGGGCCCCATTTAGCCTGGCCTTGAACACCTCCAGGGACAGGGCATCCACACATCCTTTGGGCAGCCTGTGCCAGCACCTCACCACCCTCTCAGTGAAAAACTTCCCAAACATCTAATCTAAATTCCTCCTTCTTTAGTTTATAATCATTTCCCCTTTTTCCTTCCATGATCTACCCATGTAAAAAGTTGATTTCACTCCTTTTTATAATCTCAATTTAAATACTGGAAGGCCATAATGAGGTCTCCCCAGAGTCTTGTCTTCTCCAAGATAAACAAGCCAAGTTCCTTCAACCTGTCTTTACAGGAGAGGTGCTTCAGCCCTCTGATCATGGCCCTCCTGTTGACCCTCTATAAAAGCTCCATGTCTTTCCTGAGCTGGAGGCCCCAAACCTGGATGCAGTACTCCAGATGGGACCTCATGAGGGTAGATTACAGGGGAACAATCACCTTCCTCACCGTGCTGGCCACCTCTCTTTTGATACAGTGCAGGATACTGTTTGCCTTGTGGGCTGCAAGAGTACACGCATTTGTTCTGTGAAGTTAAAGGCTGCCTATGTCTTCCATGACACAGGCAGCAGAATTTACTGCCAGCCTGCACATTCTGGAAGAATTGCTGGGTAAAGTCACTAGATTTTCAGTAACATAAAACCACAACTAACTCACTTATCAGATCTGAGAAGAAACTACCTGATCTTCCAAAGTTCCAAAGTCTAACTCTAGCAAGCACATTTCTGTATTTTCTCTTAGGATGTCTTGGCTCTTGCCAGAAATAGGCCCACTTTTACTTGAATTCCCTAGGATTACTAATAATATTCCAACTAAAGTTGTAGAAAGCTATATACATAAATACTACTCCTGAGAAAGAAGGCCTATAGGCAAAAGGCAGTAATTTATACACTTGTTTAAAACAACCGCACATTACAAAGCAGTCTATTAAAAAAAAGTTATTACTTTTAAGTCCTTACTTTTCATTTTCTACATTCTTCAGTAGATTATCTTGCTATTACTCTCTCTGCAGTTCTGTACCACTTGGAAAGAGAAGCGTGTCAGAAATTCCACACAAGAGCAAGCCTCCAGGTTATCCTGCCTGCATTTTGGATTTCCCTTTGTTTTTTTTTTTTAACCAGAGTTCAGGTATTGCTGCTAACTAGAAGTATCTTACCAAGAAGAAATCAACAAAGGTTATTTCATACTGTTCCTAAGTATTCACCTTCCCTCTGCAGCGGAAAATGGACGCTTAGACCATTTCATTAAGAAGTTAGAAACGATCATCCTTACTAGTGTACACATAACATTGACATCTGGTGATAACAGAGCACTTCTTTGGGAGATGATGATGCAATGCATCAGTCTCGCTCTTCATACTCAAGCAATATGTCTACAATCAACATCTGGTCTCAGGCAGAGGCTCAGTTGAAGGATCAGTTGAAGGATCCCCAAAATGATAAAGATGCCAGGAGGTCACATAAACACAATTTTGTCCTACTTGCAAAATGCCGAAGATACTGTTCGGCCTTTTCTTATGTTGCATAGTTAAACCAGGATGCCTAGGGCCCATAAAGACACACAGCCTTGTTCTCAACAGCTTTGCTGTCAGAGTATTGGTTGAAACTTTTAGTTTTCTCTTACAGTGAAAAGGGTGCAATAACAATAGTTATTTGTTCTGTTTTGTTTCAGCTGGCCAGACTGTACAGCACTTTGTCAGGATTGTGACCCCTCTTGAATATTTTACCACCTTAGTGCTTGTACGAAATGAAAGGGATGCACAGAATTATCACTGCAGCAATCTCTTTGCATTATTTACAACATTAGAGGCTGCAGCACTTCAGCATAATATTGCTAACATAAAAAGGCAGAATTTCGCCTCGAGCCAGGTTTTTATTTTCAGTCTGCAGTTAAAGATGATTGAGAAGGGTCTGTGAACGTCTCTTATTCCTTCCATTCCAACTGCTGTTTTCTAAATGCTGCCCCTCCAATGTGCAGAGTCTGAACAGAAGACACCCCACAGTATTCAGCAGAAATGGGATCAGTTATTCTCTGTACCTCCAGGGAAGCACAGCCTTGTTTCACCATTCTGCCCAGTGATTCCCTCCCCACCCCTTTTCTTGCCTTATTGAAGTCCTCTGAAGTTGCCCTCATTTCCTTCCATGTCTTGTTCAAGAGCTGAATGCAGATACAGAAGAACTCCTCAAATGATCTGTCATGTGTGAAGAACATGGGATGGAAATCGTTGCAAGTCTCACTGGCTAAAAATAGAAAAACAAGGAGTAGTGGAATAAAACATTTAAAGGCACAAGTAAAAAACCAACCAAACAACATCTCCCCAAACATGCATATAGTACAGCCAGTTACAAACCATAATTCACAGGAATCCTAGTTCTAGTAGCAAAGATTGTCAAAACATAATCCTGAAAATCTAGCCTTAGTCCTAAAGTTAATGAAACACGGTGCTTCTCTGCGTGAGACCAGCAAGAGCAAGAGGAAGCAATGACCACCTTGCCTGAATATTCTCACAATGGGTGCCTAGCCAGTGCTAAGTTTTTGTTGGTCTTGGGACAGAGAAAGACACAGGCAGAAACATAAGTAACATCAATGAAAAAGTCTTTCGACTGCTAACAGCATGTACTATATTGACAGCTGAGAACCAAACATCACCAATGTTGGAAAAGACCTCCAACATCATCCGGTCCAATAGTCTACCTGCCATCAACATTTCCCCACTAAACCATCTCCCTTACTACAACATCTAAATGTCTCTTGAACACCTTCAGGGATGCTGACAACCTCCCTGGGCAGCCCATTCCAGTGCCTTTCTTTCCAGAGAAAAAATGTTTCGAGCCAACTTGAACTTGAGGCCATTGCCTCTTTTCCTATCACTAGTTACTAGGGAGAAGAAGCCAACTACCACTGTGCCAGCTCCTCCTTTCAGGTGGTTGTAGAGAGCAATAAGGTCTCCCCTGAGCTTCCCCTTTTCCAGACTGAACAATCCCAGTTCCCTCAGCTGCTCCTCATAAGACTTATGTTTCAGATCTCCCACCAGCTTTACTGCCCTTCTCTGAACACACTCCAGGGCCTCAATGTCTTTGTGCACTGAGGGGCCTAAAACTCAACACAGTACTCAATGTACTCACTCACCACAGCCGAGTACAGGGAGATGATCACTTCCCTGCTCCTGCTGGCTAGATTATTTCTGATACAAGCCAGGATGCTATTGGCCTTCTTGGCAACCTGGACACACTGATGGCTCACATTTAGCTGTGTCAACCAACACCCTCAAGTCCATTTATTTCACACAGTCTTCAAGCCACTCTGTTCCAAGCCTGTAGTGTTGCCTGGGGTTGTTATGGTCAAATAATATTAGATCAATGTACTGAAATATGAAGTTCTGCTGACACGGCTGATTAGATACTATACTGTATATGGACATACCACAGAGGCAAACAGAAAAATCTAGATAGACATATGGATGGAAATATAACCAGTTAAATTTGTTCCTTGAAAATAGCTGGAAACAAATGGATCTTATGTCACCTGTCCCTTATTTGGGATGGGGCAAAGAAAAAAGAAAAAAAACCAAAACACCACACACAAAAAACATTATTTATAAAAATCAAATACAGGCTTTAAGGCAGGCAAAATAAAAGAATACTATCATGGTGATTCTAGAAAGGCAGAGTTTAGTTTGATAAGACTGCTCTGAATCTCCTTGAATGAAGAATGTATTTTCAAATACTAAGGGTAGAGCTGAAGCAACACTGAACTCTGGGCCTCTCTGAGAACCCAGGAACAAAAGGGCTTTAGCCAAGGGCAGAAGAGGATCTTTAAACCCTGCCATGGCTTGGAGGGCCAGCTCAGTAGGCTGCACATTTATCTTCTTTAAAAAAGAACAGTCATGTTGACTCAGTTCTTTATCATATACCCTGTTCTCAAATCTCTCAGTTTCATCTGTCAGTTCTCCATCCAGTATTCTTCTGGTCTTTTTCTGTAGTCACTCAGGGGCCCATACAGCAGCATCTTCCCTTCCTTCAGGATCAAATAGCCATACTTTAAGTATGTTTCATACTCTTGAAGAATAGTAGTAGTATTCAGCATTGGGATAAAATACCCTTTTCCTTGAAGCTGAGTCATTACATGATATTTTCTTTCTCTCTGTGAGACCAGAGAAATTAGAATGAAGAGAATGTGAATGGTACAGGTAGGCTTACTTCTTGTATGAGATTCAAGCTCTTGGTCGTAGTACCTCTAGCCACAAAAGTACCCTTCCAGGATGTTTTGTAACTTCTCCCAAGTTAGTAGCTGCTACAAACACCAAAGGAACACCAGGTGTGCTGACAATCACCTGAAGCCTCCAAGAAATATGGTTTTTGATCTTTCTCGAGATGCAACATTCCAATTACAAAGCAAATCTCTAAAACTTAATTGTACATTTGAGGCTTAATTTTAACATTAGACTTACTAAGATCTAATAAAATCCTCAGCTACGTAGCGAAGATAAGAGTTAATTTTGGAGCATAGGTTTCATTCTAATCAAATAAACGGCATTTACTTAAAAGGATGTGCTGACAAGGGGGAATTAGTCAAAGCAGAGACCTATATTTATGAGGCAGGGCTCAATTTCTTTAAAAGGACAAAACACCTCAGGCTAATTTTCAGAGCACCTACAGTTTCCATTCATTCAGCAGGAGCTGCAAGGGCTCTGCACTTCCAATAATCAGACCTTCAGCCTGTAATAATGTTAGAGAAACAACAGAACAGATTCTCAGAGGGCACTTGTCTTTAAGTCATGAAATACTATAATGATGAGAAGAAATAAAATAACACCAAGCAGAAGAATGCAGCCTGTACTGTCACTGTAAATCACAGTGTGAAACAAGGCAATAACCCCAGTGCACACTGGCCTTTCTGGTCCTCCTCCGAGCCAGTGCTTATCTCTGCTCCTACTCATAACGATCAATAAATCAAGGTTAATAGAAAGGCTGAGGATTCTCATGATCTTGATTATCAGTTCTAACTCATGCTTTTTATCACAATCAAACCTGAACTGTATCTACCATGCATGCAGAATCAGAGGTGCTGTCCCAACATCTTTTCTATAAGTAAACATTGTGGTTTATGTCTTTTCAGTCCAAAAATGAACGAGTAAAAATTGCTGTTATTTATATAAATGGAGAATGTTAGGCCTGTCAGAAAGCAGAAGGAACCTTAAGGCACAGAACAAATCCTAAGAAAAATTAAGACAGATGATGCATATGTTCTTCAACATTCCCACCCAGCATCCAGGTAGTAGAGAAAAATACCCAGAATTGATTTCAAAGGCAGCTTTTTGTATATTTCAAAAATTCTAGTCCAAGTAATTTAATTTGATGGGAACATTGTAAATGAAGCACATCAGCAATCTTTATCTTAGAGCGTATCTATAGGCTGCAGGTCAGGTCTATGTTCTGCTCAGTTTCTAAACATCTAATGAGACAAACCCAACACATTCTTTCCCTGTTATTCAAGTAAGATGAGGTTGAAGAAAAAGACAAAACTGAGTTACCAGTGGTTTCCAGATCAGAGTAAATACTGAGTCACAACTTCCACTGGCTCCATCCCTAAGTCAGTATCTCTGCTGTTGAGGTACTGCCTCTCTCCACCGAGTGGGCAAATTTAGAGGCTGCTCAGTTGTCAAAACTTCTTGGATTTGTTTCTTTTTTTTCACTAACTTGCAGTTTGACTAATTGTAAACAGAGATCCAGCATTAGAATAATTTGGAGACCTTTCACAAAAGAGCTGCATGAAAGATTTCTGGCCTTAAGCCCAGTAAGTACACTGTAACCTTCATTTTCACAAGCAGGAACTAGCCACATTTGTAAGCAACGCGAAAGCATACATATGGCTGCAACATAGGGACACAAATCATCATGATTATTTAATAACATCATCAAGTTTTAATTATGCCTCCATGAGATCACCTTTTAAAGGCAAGGCAAGTCACAGAAGAAAGCTCCAGCCTACATAAATCAGGTGATGATCTTGTTGATTTTTTTCTTTCTTGGCACAGTTCTTGAAACTGTAGATCAATGTGTCACCTATCAGGATTTAAGTAGTCCTTCAAGCTTCTAGCTGATCTATAGCTGTGACTTTGAGGAAGAAGCTTAGTTCATTTCTCACCATAGATTGCACTGGCAGAAAAAAAAAAAGAAAAAAAAAAGAAGGAAAAAAAAAAAAAAGAAAAGAGCTGATTTCTATAAGGGAGTTTATGTGGTTATTCGATGCATATTTTTAGTCTTTCCCTGAAACAACTCCTAAATTATGAGAAAGACATTCAAGCATCCCTGACTGTTCAAACAGTAAATAGATAACAATGTTGTATTGCTCTTCTGTTGATTAGAAAAGGAAACAGAAAAAAGGAAAACAAACTGAGAAAGAAAAGTTTTTTTCTTCATTTTTCACTTTGTATCTGAATGCTCTTTTCCATGAGAAACAACACCATCAGGAACAAATTTCTTCTAGCTCTGTCAAAAGCAGTTATTTGCATATTTGCATACGCCTGTCTTGGAAGGGCAGAAGTACATTACAGTGTTTCAATAACTGATTTGAAGTACAACAGAGATTTAAACGTCATTTTTGCTGTGGTGAACAGAATACAGACAATACAGATTTCTGCCTGCAGGACAGACTCTGGGAAAGGCTGAGAGCACCAGATAGACATCAGACTGAGGTGTCACCTCTCACAGCACAAACCAGTAAGAACCCAAGGCAGCTGGTACTGATGTTGCCCCTGCTGCCCTCACACTTTTGCTTAAGCACTCAAACAGATTGCAGGGTATGGTGCTGTTTACATCTTTTCTTTCAACCTAAGAAATGAACCACAGGTACTTACTGAAAAGCAATTTCCACTTGGAAGAGGGAAAACTCTGAGTACAATTTTTTTTCTCCGTTAATTTAATTTGCACAATACATGGAAGTAACACAGAGATGATCCTTCTTTCCCCATGAAACTGCAACAACAGACAGGCTCACAGTGCTACCCATTATTTTCACAATGCATCCATGGTGCCAGGGGAAACAAGTTTGGGGTAATTTAAATAGTCTTTTTCCAGAAAGAAGGAATCTTTAAGATTTTTATTCTCTTTTAAAGAGATAATACATAAGGCATCTCAAGAAGACATGGGAAGACTCCAAAGACGATCAGCCTTCATATTTTTCAGGAGTCTAAACGACACCAAGAGTTTTTCCTTACATGGCAAAATCTTGACTCCATTGTTTGCACTACAGAAGAAACAAGTAAAAAGCACTGATATTCTGATGTACTAAATAAAATACCATCTCACAGGCCAAATAAAGGTCATTTTGTCTGCAGAAGGCAATGCACGTCTACACATTTATACTTAAAAATCCTAAAAAACTAGGTGAAGTGTAACACTAGAGCCTGGGTTCTACTACTGTATGTGAAAACAAGGATCCTAGAAATCTTTGCAAAGCCTTGGCCATTAAACAACTGTATGACTGTTGTATTAGGCTAATACAGTATTAGTTGTTTAGTTATTAGTAATAAACTAATAACAAATGACCAAACCCTTGAACACAAGAGCCAGGCTTGCATTTTTCACTCATCTCTTGTTGCTGCAAAGAATGAAGAGACAGTAGAAGTTACATTGGCGTATTTTAGCCAACAAACACAGTACATGCTTACATTAAGTGTTCTAGAAAGAATTCTTTGATTAATAATTATGAAATACAGGAAAAAAAAGGCTTAATGCTTTATAAAACTCCACAGTCTACTTCCTCTGCTATACATAAATTTGGTTTCCCTGCAGATCAACAATTCAATAGCTTTTTCATTCTTCTGCAAACGTAAGGCTTTCAATCACATTGGGAGTGTACATCAAAGAATTTACTAATCACAAATGAAAAACCTCATAATGGATGTCATCTATGTACAGTTGGCCTACAAAACAGAAGTAGACCAGATTCTGCTTAGATGATGAAAGAGGTAACATTGCTTTGTATTCTCAAATATTTGAAGACCAGGCGGTCAGTTTCAATCAATCAAATTATTTAGTTAGCCATATATGTTTATAATATAAAAACATACATTTATACTTGCAATATCGTCCCCTAGCATCAATCTTGCCATATGTAAAGGGACAGACAGACCCTCTGGTAAGAAATAAGCTCTGCACTGGTGCTGGTATTAGCAGATCCTTCATACTATGAAACTCATCAAGAAAAACATGCCAAAATGCCTTTGAGATGAGGGAAGCAGACCTGCAGAGACTTGGGAAAGCAGTTTGCAAAGCTTCAATGAGAGAGGAGCTTGGAAACACTTCCCCAAATGAAAAATACCTGGAATCCGTGTGATCAACTCTCCACACGGATCTATTACCAGTTCTCCACACAGATCTATTAACAGTTGCTGCTGTTTAATTGAGTGACTCATTTATCCCTGCTGCTTTTTGTCCCTGATTTCACAAAATGGAGTTGGTAATATTTGATGGGGAAGGAAGGGGGTTGCCGAGAGATCTGCTGCAGTTTCTGAAATGCAGCAAGATATATATATGAAGGGTGCATTATGGACTTTGGAATATAATCTCCACTAGCCTCCTCTGGGATTATTATTTGCAATAACAGAAGACAATCAAAGAGTAACTAATTTCACTAGCTCTCCCAAGAGAAAGAGCACTACAATTTCTGCTTCTCCCTGAAGATGAGATAAAGTAAAAATAAGTACTGCCATGACCATTTTTATATATACGCAATCAAAAATTCAGTAACACATACAGCACATAAGAAAAAGTGCATCTAGTACTGCAGAAATACTGCAATTGCCAAAGTTCTTTGCACCAGTGACTCCTGTAGTCTGCTGGCAATAATATGAAATATCTCTGGTCACCCTTCTGTAACTTGATAGGGAAGCAGTGTGGTTTAAGGCAAGTCAGGTCCATAACCATAGCAGTGCAATAATCACAGAATCATAGTATTGCAAAATATCCCAAGTTGGAAGTAACCCACTAGAATCCTCAAGTCCAACTCCTGTCTCCACAAAGGACCACCCAAAATCAAACCCTACGTCTGAAAGTGTCCAAATGCCTCTCGAACTCATGCAGCTTGGGGCCATGACCACTGCCCCAGGCAGCCTGTTCCAGAGCCTGACCACCTCTAGGGCAGAACCTTTCCTTAATCCCCAACCCGCCCCTCCCCTGACACAGCTCCATGCCGTTCCCTCAGGCCCTGTTGCTGTCACACAGAGCAGAGCTCAGCGCTGCCCTCCGCTCCCTGTGAGGAGCTGCAGCCGCCATCAGGCCTCCCCTCAGCTCCTCTGCTCCGGGCTGAGCAAACCAAGGGACCTCAGCAGCTCCTCACACACCTTGCCCTCCAGACCCTCCGCAGCCCTTCTTTGGATGCCCTCTAACAATGTTATGTCCTGCTTCAATTGTGATGCCCATCTGACGCACATGCAGAACTTGGCACTTGCTCTTGTACAATTTCATGCACTTGGTGACTGTCCAGCCCTCACATTTGTTAAGATCTCTCTGCAAGGACTATCTGCACTTGAAGAAGTCAACAGATGCTCCAATTTAGTGTTGTCCTCAAACTTAACATGCACTCAAGTCCCGCATCCAGACACCATCTCAAGATCAAGCATTTCATTTGCAGATGAAGCACTTGATTCTGCAGAGAGGGATATTATTTAAAAGGCTTACAGAACGCCACAGATTATGTTTGCCTGCTTTCCAAATTTCTCAAATACCTACCAAACACATAGGAACCAAACAGGGGTTGCACATCTCCCATTTATGCCATCAGCAAAATGCACTTTGTATCTTGTTCCAGTTGGACCTGTAGAGCAGCCCCTGGGAGATTGCTGACACTGCAGAGCAGCACCTGGGCACACAGCTACTGCCTTGCAGAAGCCATGCTATTAAAACCATGGAGCATCTGCAATCTATGGTTTTCTGTAAGAATCCAGCTCTAGATTCTCAGCTCTAGAGATATACAAAGAATAAGAACAACAAAATATTGTTAATTTCAAGAGACAGCTTCCCTTTTGAATTCTTTCCTGATTCATACTGCTCTCAAGCATGAGCTGTGCTGTGGCAGCGTTGATCCCTCCCTATGGGTATCTTTTCAGTATATTAGTAAGTCTGAACATCACATTAGAGATGGGACAAATTGCCAGAGCATGAGCTCAATCTTACTGACAGGGAAATGCATACTGCAGCATGCTTGGTATGTATATTTCAGTTCAAATTTTATCTTTGCTTTGGAGTTCACATAAGAGAATATGCCATGAATAGACTCATGAAAAAATTACTCTCAGGTAAATCCCTTACTGGAACAATCAATTATTTATAAAATTATTTCTAGAACACTGTACCTAAAGCCTGCTATATTCACTTACGCATATATTTTTCTGAATGTGTGCATGAACCACTGAAAAAGATGTCAAAAAGATGTCACTTTTTTTTTTTTTTTAGCAGAGAGCAGTTGCTTGTCAGATTCTGCCCCTTCCCACTATTTAAAAAAAAAAAGAAAAAAAAAGAAAAAAAAAAAGAAAAAAAAAAAGAAAGATGTCCACATTCAGTGATTATACTTAGCAAGAATCACCAACATTCAGATTTGCAATCTATCATGCCAAAAATCTTGGTGATAGTTTAAGCCCTCATTTTTATCTTGTACAACCAATTTGGCATTACTCTGGCAGTTTATGGAGTAGAAATGATGCTGCCAGTCATGACTTTCTTAGGGAACAGTGTAGTTTAGGATTTACTGTGATCTGAACTGAAACTACTGGTCTTTCCTATTTGAACTGAAAGTGTAAAATGCAAATTCCTAAGCTCTGAGACACAGTAAAATAATACAAAGAGCTAAGCTGCATTGTTAAATTCCAAATCTATGTATTATTTGAAAGTTCTGTTTTGCCTGCATTGAAATAAACAAACAAACAAAAAAGGATAAGGCACTGGACTGTGCAGGATGTGCCACAGTTTTCTCCAGAAGTAGGTGTATGTACGTGAAAATGTCATCCCAGAATTTCTGACAAGGGTATCCGGAACCAATCAAAATCCATTTTTCAAATGAAAATTAAGAATTCAGTTTGCTTCCCATTTCCATTTCCCACAAAGAGGATACTACAGAGCTGGTTACCACGATACCCTCAGTCCTGGAGAGGATGAGAACCAGTGCAAACACACTCAAATGGCCCCAAGTTCACTTGGTGTTCACTACAGCACTACAGTAGCATACACACCATTATTTGTGAAAGTGATGAATTGATCATGTAATGTAGGGCAGAAGTGTCCCTTCTTAACAAGCTAAGTTATCTAGAGCTAAATTATCTAGAAATAAATGGGTACAAGAGACCAGATATATCCAGTGCTTTACCTTACCTAATCGTATATTTAGCTGGAAGAGAAAGGATAAAAAATTCCTAAAGCACAGTAAAACCACAACTCCTCATAAAGATGTAAGGCAACAGCATTTCTCCGAAGCAACAAGATTTCTCATTAGGAGAGCAATTGAGAGAAACTGGAAGAAAAGTACATATAAAAGGGTTCTTACAGTCTGTTTGCCTTCCTTTTTCTAGGCTGACAATAAATTCCACTAGGCAATGAAAAGCAAGGATTCCACAAAGCCTCAAGCCTGAGGAGACGTCTTAAATGTCTACAGTACACACAGCCCCAAACCTCTTCATTGACTTAACCAGTTTTTCTTTGAAGATGATTGCTGCTGTATCAGAAAATTGCCTTCCCTCCCCAGGATATCTTTAAATAAAGGATCCTTCGTTTAAAAATTCCCTCTCTCACTTTCCCAAATAAAACCAGAAGAATCCCCACTTCTCAGCACAAGTCAGTAAACCCTGCACTTACAGCCACCAACAGATACGGCTGCTCACAGCTGGCAGCTCTGCTACATCCGTAGGGAAGAAGTTCAAGACATGAGATCCAGGCAAACTCAACCTGTTACAACCAGAGCTGATGGCAAACAACTGAATGAAAACCAATGAAGTGTCCCCATACAGGGCTGATTTCATAAAAATATTTCTTTTTGCAACTATCTGTAAATACAGAGACTTCTGCTTACAATGGACCTGAAGACCAAACGTTATCGTCCACAAATATAAACAGAAAGGAGAGGAAAGTTACTAAAATGATTCTTATACACAACGAGGAACTGAAAAAGATTGCAAAGAATCTGTGCTGTGCTGATAAGAGTTCTCCATCTCTTTTCAAAGAAGTCTATTTTTATCTGTGATAAAACAGGTGTTAGATATGAATAGATTCGAATTGCCTCTATGATGTGTCACAGCACTCTCCCTGGCCAACCAGGAAAGCACTCAAATTCCCTCTTCTCTCCTCTGCTACTCCCAGTATAAAAAAAGCAGCAATCAGTAACAGTAAGAAAACGTGCTTTTGAAATCTGATAGATAAACACGAGCATTGCTACCAGAGGTGAGGGAGCATTTCATCTGCATTAACCATGCACTTCTAGGAGAAAACTGTGAGAGTTGAAATGGTATGAAAAACAAGGGTTTTTATTTGTCATACCAAAAAAAAGAATGTCTTTTGTGAAAAAGAGACATAAATATGCAAGAACAGATCTTCAATTATGCTACAGAGTCTCTACAGCATCTCTCAATAAGAATATTAAAGAATGTTAACAAATCAACATGATAAATTTGCTTGGGGGCTAAGAAATATTTACGGTCACTTCTGGTAAGAATACAGAACAGAAGGGTATTGCACATGTAAAGCAGAAACTACAGAGGTGTGTTTCAAAAGTAGGCATGGTTGGCAAAACTTCTTACAAAGGCTGACACCATTGCTCTGTCAGGGTCCTGTACACAAGTCAATGATGGCTACATGAAGGCTTATATAACATTAAAAAGACATCTCTGACAATTTCTAAATCCGTGGACTGTCTGTCTACTTGTGGGCTTATTTACATACATACAGGCATTTACAGAAGGCCAACTAAGCTCCAGCATAATGAAACACCTTATCACATCTGCTAAATGTTGATACCCTAGTCCTTTCCCTGTAAGAGCCTCTCTCTCCTAAGCTCTCAAAGAAACTAGCCTATCCACATCTCCAGACAAATCAAGAAGAATGACAGTAACAAAGGAGGAGGCAGATATTCTCAGCATTCATAAAGAGCAGATGAAGACAGTCACAACGTGTAACCACTCTTTTTAGTTCTACAGTACTCACTGGCAAAGTTTATTCCTAAATGCTGTTCTCTTTCTGCTAACTATTGCAACTCCACAAATCCAGATCACTGAGGGCTGGAGACAGAAATGTCCACGTGCTGAAGCAGGCACCTGTCCTGCCTTCACTTGTGCATCTCCTTGCTGTCCCCACAGGCAGCATACTGAGGGAGTATCTTTCAGGGCAGGACTGCTGATGTGTCACTTCTTACTCTGACTTATTGCTTCCCCTCCTGAGGGATGCTTGCTAAAATGATTACTCTTACCACTAATTACCCATTTTCATTACCTGAGAAGCTACGTAGACTGCACTACAGGTTGTACAGCTCATGCCTCTCCAAAGACCTTCTCTGAGATACTTCATCAAGAAGATAACTCCGGTTGCCATTCGAAATACAAACCATGCTGTTTTGATTCACAAGAGAGAAGCTGTCACTGAAAATTAATTCTGCTCCAAATAGGCTGGCTAGGGCTCCATCTGCAAGCACAATTTAAAGGAGCCTGTGAAAATCTTCAGGAAAACATTGCAGACACCAACCTGGTAAGTCTACAATCTTTTTTTGTTGTTACATCCCTAAAGAGCTACCTAAATTGCTTCCATTCCTCCTTCCCTCACATGGACCTCTTCATTAAAATAAAAAAGTTTAAAATGGTAATGTAAAAATGGTATGTGGTCACCGTGCAAGACAACTGCTTTGAAAAACATTGTTTTTTCCCCTGTGGTATTTGATCTTACAAGTGAGCAACAGCAGGAGAACTGCAAGGAAGAAAAATAAATGAGCAGATGGAGAAGGCAACAAATACGCAGGCAAGCCAGGAAGGAAGAGAATACTTTTTCCTGGTACTCAGTCATTCTTCTATTATAAGTAAGAGGTTACAACTGCCCATGCAGAGCTGGCACAGACTAGCCACAAGCTCTCTGTATCACAGTCAGAGGTGTCGGTACGTGCGCTGTGCCTCCTTTGGTGCAGTTTCGTGACAAGCTGCTAGGCTACTTCCAACACCCACAGGCCACCTACCAAAGTGCAAAGCCAGGGGATGAAAAATGATTGCTTATCCAGTAAACAAATAAACCAGCTAAACTTATGCTACTCAGAACATGCTTCTGCCACCTCAGAAAAGGCAATCAAAGCGCTCGGAATTACTCCGTTTGCTTTGAATCACACCTGGCTGTACTCAAAAGGCCAAGCAAGGTGAAAGAATGAGACATGGGGAAAGACAACATCACTATCAGTACAAAAAAAAATGATTGCTGTGATTAAGGTGAGAGAATTGCACTGTATCACACATCCTTGAGCAACGGTAACTCATCTTTCATGCTAGATCTAGTTCTGAACTGTGCTGAAATGAAATTGTTTGCACAAACACCAGTGGATGCACACCTACAAGTCCTCCTTGACTTCTTAAAAAATATATGCAGCACAACTACTATTCCAGCCCTATTTAGGACAACTTCGCCTTAGCAATATTATCTCTCCTCCCTCTCTTTCTACATCCCCAAAGATTCTGTACTTCCCTTCAAATATATCAAATGTTGAACTTGATGATTGATGGTCTTGAAGGTCTATTCCATACCAAATTATTCTATGATTCTTCATGTTCATACACATATTGGGCATACTGTCAAATAACTTTTACTCCCTGTTTGTAAAAGTGAAATGTGGAAAAGAGGTAAACAACCACTGGATACCCATTTGGCCAAGAAAATCCTGTGCAATTTACTCCAGGCCTAAGAAATTATAAGAGTGCTAAGTGAAGCTGAAACTATCAAGTGCTGCTGCTGCGTATATTTTCAAAGAAGCCAGAGAGAACTGGTGGGGTGCATCTCCTGGTCTGCAGCCCATCTGCTAGGTGAGGCAGCAACAATCTAGAGGTATGTAGGGAAACACAAACCTTGCCTCTCCACATGAACTCAGTCACCACTGGAAGCCAGTTGGTCTTATTGAGGTGAAGATCATTAACTCACTCTGAAAACTGCATCTTCATGTCTAGCTACTACTGCCTAAATTGCCTTAATATACTCCCTCTACAACATGCCTTAATTTGTAAATTATATTTGTTACTATATGGACTATATTCCTAAAAATAAAACTGCTGAAGCATAGTCATGTAACATAGAGCAGGTGGAATAATTAAAACAAAACAAAACAGGAAAAACAATCACATGGTAGGAAGCAAGCTGCTCAGAAAACACTGCATCTCAGTGCTTGATTGTGTATACATTGGAGATCATCACCATAATGCATTGTGTAAGTGCCAAGCATCTTCAAGTGGCCTTGTGAACATTAATCAATCTCCAGAGGAGCAATAGTCAACATTAATTCTTCAGATGTCAAACTTAACCTCTTGAAAGGCACACAAAAAAATCAAGTAATTAGACCATAGGTTTAGCAACAAGATAAACAATTTAAACAACACATTTCCAAGAGGCACATTCAATGCATAAGCCATTCCAATGGAGTTTTCACTTCACTCACTAACTTAAATGTGACTGTTTGATACAGCAGCTACCAGAGCATCGTTTCAAACTACGTAAAACTACTATCATTAAACATTTTAGAAATGCTTAATTACGCTGCAACATCACCTTGCTTTAATTTATTGCTCTTCTTTATAGGCTGAAACATAAAATCAGCAATTCAGTCATACTATGGTAAAAATGTTAAAATGTATTTTAGTCTAGGAATCATTGCTCTTGCTTAAATGTGTTTTGGAGAGAGCAAGCATTAGAAGTTATTCCTCTTCTATATCCTGGGGCATTAGCGTTCAACATTAAGACATAATTCATTATAACACCAAGCCTTTTAGATTATAAAGAAGCTTAGAGAATCACCTAGTTGAAGAAATGAAGGACTGTAGGTTTTCTTCCTCTTATGCTTGGCATAAAAGACCTTGAGGATAAATGAAGTGAATGTGGGGAAGACTGGGAAAGAGGCCCAGAAAATGCTTTAAGACTCGCAGAAGTCACATCTTTGTAAATGATCAGGATTACTTTAATAAGGAGGAAATGTGTTCTAAAGCCAGAACATCCCTGGTGTTAATAAATGCATAGTATTCCCCTGTAGCTTGTTCCATTACTTATCTAGTCTAAGGCTTTGTTGTCCTTGTTATTTGATATGCGTTTTCTCTTTTTTATAGTAAATCTGTTATTTGTTTTGTCCTTGTTGAATACAGAAACTGAATAAAGTAATTTTTGCATCACGCCTTGAGGCTTCTGAAGACAGTTATATCTTTTCTATCACTTTATTACACCCTGACCATGAGTAATTGGCTTAATTTTTCCTTGAGAGTCTTTATTTTCCCAAGCGTGTTATTACTCACACCAGAAATATGTCTGTATGCATGAAGATCACAGAATAGTGACTTATAAAGATGAAAACAGTGATTTCTCAGAACCAAAAAAAAAAAAATAATAATACAGCCAAAAACCTTTCAGCTGAAATTTCTCTTTTGGACTATGGCTGTTTTAGAAAATGGAACGAAGCTAAGCTGCTTAGAAATTCTCTCCTATTATTCCCACTGCAGACAGTAGGAAATTTCAGGCAGGAAAAATAAAAACCATCTCAGACAAGACTTTTTTTTGCTCCTGCATTCAAATTTAAAATTAGTGCACAAAATGTAGGATTATTGCTTAGTTGTTTTTTCACAAGACGTTATCCCAGTCATGTCTCAAGAGACATTGCATAAGAGACAAGTGCAACACCCTTGCTTTTGTTGAAATAAACTGGTTCATAACACAACTTAAACAACATCAATTCACTGCAAAAGCCATCACCATGCCCTCAGAAAGCATTCTTCTATTCTCTCTTGAATGAATCTGATCAGTTTTGACATCTGTATGTACAGGTTATTTGCATCTGTTTACGAATTGTAAAGTTATCCACCTTGTGACAAGTCACAGAACTAAGAACCAAAGAGCCCAACAAGAAACAACTGAGATTTCAAATGCTTTTGGGGATAAATGGTTTAATTTCTCCACCGTGAATAGGTAAGATTAGAAATGCTGGTTTCAAAATCACTAGGACAAACTGAGCCTCAGATTGGTTTTATGAGAAAAATAAAACATGAATTCCTCCCCCATTACACCTTGAGAGAAGCAGCAGAAGCTTTTGTTAAGGTAGATTAAAATTCAGCAGCAAGACATCTTCCCCAGCAAGGAATCAAAGAGAGTCTGAATTGACTCCATTCAGAACACGACTTTTTTTCCCCAAATCAAATTCCAACTTGGTTCATTACTGAGAAAACTTCTGCTGAGCACAGACAGGCACAAAGTTTGAAAGTCTACTGACCTTAGCAGCTCAGCTAAGAGATGGATCAGCTGAAAAAGGATCCCACCCTGACTCCAGTTGGGATGTACCGAATGTGAGGAAATAAAACCCAGTCAGTGCCAGCTTCTCTCTCCTGCTGGAGGTAACCACAGCCAACAGCACCACTGTCTGAGCAGATGAGGGGTTTCTGTCACCTCTCAGAAGCACCCAGTTTAAGGAAGAAAACCACCCAGGTGACCACAAGTCTCCAGACTGTCCCCATAACGTGCCTGCTGGCCTGGCACAGCCTTGGCTCACCGCCTACACTGCTCACCATTTTCACACAGGCAGTGGGCCTCTCACATCTTGCCAACAGTTCAAACCAAATGTTTTGAAGTGCTTAAATGTGGAAACAACCACAGTTCCATTGTACATTCACAGAACTTTGTCTTACGGATGTTTAAGTTTTCACAGCTAGCCATGTGATGACGTCCAGTTATGCATTAAACTTCTACACAAGCTTCAGGAGATTCTGTTTTACATTAAATATCTCCCTCGCCATGTGCCACTACCAGGGCTTTCACAAGAGCTGGACATGGGTGCAAACATTGCATGGCTCTGACAGGATGAAAACAACAGCAGAGAAGCAGCTTTATCTGAAGTAAGAAAGATGTGCAGGATTGGCTGTGCTCAACACAGAGGGAAGGAATGGCTAATCCCCATCTCATGAAGCCTTCCTCCCCTCGCATGTAGGGGCAGATATTAATACATTTGTTGTGTGAGGATGTTTCCAGAATAGGAACGCCAACAGAAGGCTTACATCTTAAAAAAAAGAAAAAGAAGGAAAAAAAAGGAAGTTGGCAGGCAGAAAGGTGAAATTGGTTGTTGTCAGAGCTACTCCGAAAGCAGGCAAAGCTTTGGAACATGTTTTGAAAGAAAGTAAATAAAAGAACACCGAGGTGGACAGAGATTGTAATAAATATTGCACAGGTGTACTAAGAAGAGATCAAGTCTGACTCATCTAATCTTCTTTGACAAAATAACTATTGTTTCTCAGGACTGAAATGTGGTGGACGTTATCTGTGCTGCAGACAGATTAGTTCTCCTGCACCTGACTAGTTTCAAAAAAATATTTTGATATAATACTCTGTGCTTGACAGAAAATCATTAGTTCATCTGGAGAAAGTGGGATTTGATATAAGAAATGGTGAGGTGTGTGAGATGCCAGCCTGGCATATGGAAATGACAATAATAAAAAGGAAGGGGGGAAGTTATTAAGCAGAGTTGTATTACTGGGATTTCTCCAGTGTTAGTTTTGAACTCTTTTAAAATATACTTTCATTATAAACACAAAATGTAGGAGTATCTCCACAAAATTTGCTGGGGCTCAGAGTTGTTGGCACGGCTGATTTTATCAGTGTGCCACAAAGGAAGAACGCAAAGACCCCTAGAAATTGGAACTGTACAAAACCGAACAGAAACAAGTGAAAGATGTCGAGTAACAGAAAGGATTTCTACCATAACTCTGAGACTCACCAGTTACAAAAAAACAGTGGAGAAAAAGCACCTTGTACACGGTGCCACAGCCCTGACAAAAATCCCAAGAAAACCAGTATTAATCCTAAAATGTACTGTTGAGAAATTTCTAATACAGGTAGTGAAGTAGCAGTACCACAATATGAGGCACGGGTAGAATAATGCTTCCAGTTCTGGTCACCTGTACACACGATAAAGGACTTAACTGAGAACAAAGTGCAAAGAAGGGCTCTTAGAACCATCAGCAAATGGAGAAGAATATTTGAATGGGCTGAAATGACTCTCACTTAATCTAGCAGGATAAAGGCTGAAATGAAATAATATCAATATACGGGGGAGGTGAGAGAAGCAGAAAGAAGAGAGCTATTAAAACACAGAACAAAGCTGGCACAAAGATAAACAGGTTGAAAATCATGCTGAATATATTGAGCTGGAAATTAATAGGTTTCCAACCCTTGCACACATGAGAAGAGCAGTAATTAGTATATGGATTGAGCTCAATAAATCCATGAATAGGAATAGATGATTTGGCTACCTGCGAAGGCCAATGATCCAGTTTAAGTCCTCATTTTCAGCTCTGCAGTTGCACTGTTCTCTGCATTTAGATCATTAAGCCTGGGCTAGCTACCCTGTAGCGACTGGCTGCTGTGTGGAACTACTGCTTCTTCTTCTTCTTTTAATCTTAAGTTGAATAATATCCATCTATTGAAAATACAGTAAGAAAATTTACTGACCACACACATTATCTACACAAAAGAACCCACTGTCTTTTGGGAAATGGAAGTCGCTCGTTCTGCACAACAGCAGGAAGCCTTTTTACTTGAAACTTTGTAATCCTTTACTGGAAACTACAAATTGCACCAGTGATGGTGCTGCATCCCTGGTCAGAACCAGCACTGGAGAAGTCAGGGGTGGTTCAAAATACTTCAACAATCATTGTGATACGGCTATCTTACTGAATGATAATTGCTTACACATATAAATGCATAAAATAAGAAAGTAAGCTAAGGCATACACCCTGCACTCATACAAACATACTTTCCAACGGTCCCATAATGACTATAAATACTGCAGTGTTACTTTTTCCCCTTTTCCACTTTAAATTGCTTCATACACACATCTGGGAAACTGCCAATATGTAAAGACTGTGCATTTCTAGAGATCTGTGCTCTGCTCTGAGATAAAGCAGTTGGAATTCTAGGTGGACTCTGCCATAGACTAATGGGCATCGCCGCAAAGCCCACATTCACCCTACAGCACAACTGCTGTAGGGATGGACCAAACAGAACTGTCTTCAGTAAGCTTTGTCCATAAACTGTGAACTTGGATGTAGAAATGAGGACTGAACTTAGTAAACGTTTCTTAGCATAAGAATAATGCCACAGAACTCAGTTTCCCAGGGATTCGGTTTCCCTGAGTGTACTTTAATGACAGTATTTTTCTTCCCTTGAGAGTGATTGTTTAAATGCTCTAATGTGTTTCATTTCTCATGATAAATCTACCAGAATGTTAGAAACAACTTGGCCTTGGGCATCCACAATTCAATTCAGCTTTGACCAGAGGAGGCACATTCAGCTACTCTTTCCATTGCTCCAGCAAGATGGTGTAAAATCAAACTACATCTTAGGCTCTCACTGACAGAAAAAGAGCAGGCCTTAGAAATGAGGCAGTGTTTTTTTTTTATTATTAGATTATTCAATGTTACCAAACAGATGACTGAGATTTTTCTTATTAAAGAGATTACCTCTCTAATAAATCACTGCAGAAAGTCTTAATAGTCACCTCTCATACTTAAATACTGCTGGATTTTGAAAGTGAGTGCTTTATTTTTGAATGCTAATCTCTAAATTATCAAAACATAGGGAAATGTCAGTTCCAGCCAGGCACCATACAATGATGGCAGCTGCTCTATTTTGTGCCGGATCTACCAGAAGCAGAACTCTTTTCATTGCTTTGTTGAGGTATTCCTTACTGTTTCAAACCACCCCCTTTCTCCTTAAACAATGCTGCTCCTGAACATCTCCATTTCCACTTTCATCAGCTACAAGTTACCCAGACATCACCTTCTTTTCAGCCAGCCAAATTATGCTAACAATACTAATTTCAGAAGGAGGAACAAAGCAGTTTCAGTCCTAAAAAAGTCTGAGCAGCATTTGAGATGAACTATCACAGCAAGTAGCTTTACAAAATCAGAAATGAGAAACATGTTTGTTAACAGAGTACAAAAAAACCCCACGTCTGCTCAATATGAACATTTTTGGAAGAGCTATGAGGTGAACACACTGCCTCTTAACCAGAGGCAGAACTAAGTGAACAGTCCAACACATGCAGATAGGATAAATCTCTCTGCTCTGCAGGGAGCACGATAGCATAATAGATCAAATTCTTATCTATGAAACACTGGTTTTCAACACTGTCACCACCACTATGTGTTTTTGACAGCAGTGAACAAGAACCTGCATGCCATGATCATAAAAATCTGCACCAGAGGAGATGACTCACTGTGGCCACAGCTGAAATGCACCACCTACTGCCTCACCGTGCTCACATCCACTGTTTGGTCTCCATCAGCATTCAGAAAAGCAGCTGTGAATGTCAATAGGTGCATTTTTTTTCCACGTGGAAGAATTCAATTACACATCATACACCTTTGCTTCAGAAGAACTTCTATGTCAGACCCCATTTGGTCAGACTGCCCCTCTGCTATCATCTGTTGCACGACAACAAAATGTAATGGGGTTTTAGTGGGAAAGATCCACCTCTGCTGCCATACCACCACCATCTGCCTCTGCCTCTCTGGGGGACAACATAATAAAATAAAAGGCATTAATTCCAGAGCAGCCCTTGTAATTTAGCTGTGGCAGCTTCATTGACAAGACCAAAAAAAGACCATTATTTGTATCAGAGGGGAAGTTTGTTTGTTTTGAAACATCCTCTAGACAATTTTTGACTATGAATGGTGCTGATCCACATTTTGCATGAATCATAGCATAAATGTCCATTAGCATGCCTGCTAGTGGGTACATTTTGTTGATAATAATGAGCATAGCATTAATGACTCAAGCTTCACCATTTTGACACAAAATACTGACTCTCTCTCATTATTGACTTCCAAGGTGGCATCTTACATGTTGCACTAATAGAGCTGTCAGAGGTCTAATAATACAAGCAGAGGAAGAACTGTGGGAAGACAATTCTATTAGAACAAGTGAACAGTGCTGAAAGAATAAGAAGAAAATTTAAGCTCCAGGCGAAGCTTGGACACTTGAAAGCATCTTCTTTCTGTTTCTGATATAATTTTAAAAATGTGGCAAGCTTTTTCTAAAAGCTTATCTGATTATCTCCTCCAAACTTTCTTGGGAGCAATTATGTTTTAACATGAATACCAACTAAAGCCAAGAGCAGAAGAATCACAGATTCTTGAATTACATTACTGCTAGCACCAGCAACTTTGCAAGCACTGTGAAGGTAAAGAACAAGTAAGGGTAACATTCTGTGGTAGTTACTGTACTTTATCCACAGCCAAAATAGAAAATGTCTCTGTTAATTGCAGATTAGATCAAACTCAGAGCTAGCTGGACTGGCTGAAACACTGGACAGTGCTGGCACAAGTGATGGATGCTTTTTAATTAATGTAGACCAGGTACTTTCCAAGTCGTGCGAGAGAGAATTCAGGCTTAGTCACAACAATCATACACAACAGATTAATAGTAATAATAATGAAATATTTATATGAAATAATACAGAAAAGCATAGAACTATAGAACACCGTGTGTTGGAAGGATCACTGAGTCCAGCTCCTGGCTCCACACAGGACCCCCCAAAATCCAAACCCCATGTCTGCTAGCACTGTCTAAACTTGCTGAACTTCGGCAGTCTGGGGCTGTGACCACTGCTCTGGGGAGCCCATTCCAGTGCCTGACCACCCTCTGGTGAAGAACCTGTCCCTAACCCCCAACCAGACCCTCCCTGACACAGCTCTATGCCGTTCCCTCATGTCCTGCCACCAGAGAGCAGAGCTCAGGGCTGCTTCTCTGCTCCCCTCATGAGGAGCTGAAGGCCACCATGAGGCCCTTATTCAGATATTATAGGCCCTAATATCACCCTATATATCTGAATCAGCAAATTACGACCAGGGGACTGTGTTGAATATTGGCTTTGGTGCATTGGAAACAATAGTGATAATGTTAGAATATTGCAAAGTTAGCATCGGGTGGGTCCCAAGAATGCTTGCACAGTAACAGAAAGGACACTGTATGAAAGTTTGTCAGGACAAACCATGTTGTTGAACCAACATGAGGCTGAAGATGACAGTTTCCTGGGTCACATCACTACCAGTGACAAGTCATGGTGTCACAGCTAATGAGCTGGAGTCAAAAGGGAAGTCCATGGAGAGGTGACATGTGAATTCCCCAATGAAGAAAATGCTCAGGACACAGCCCTCAGCAGGTAAAGTGATGCACACTGCCTTTTAGGAAAGGAGAAATCTTTCTGAATTTCCTAGAACCGCAACAAATCATCAACTCTGACCACTACATTGTGATGCTGACTGATCAGAAGACTTGAACTTCCAGATTCGGGCCAGAGAAGAAGACAAACTTTCTCTTGCAACATGAAAATGCCAGGCCCCAAACCAGTTTGACGATTGTGGAGCACATCACCCATCTTGGCTGGACTGTCCTATCACGCTCACTGCAAAGTCAGATTTAGCTTTTTACGACTTTCATCTGTTTGGGCTGATGAAAGATAGACTGCGTGGACAACAGTTTCCTAGCAACAGTGCTGGCAAAACAGCTGTGAAACAGCTGATCACCTCTGCTGGTGAAGATTTTTATGATTGTGGCATGCAGGCTCTTGCTCATCTCTGAGGAGAATTCATAACTAAAGGTGGTGATTGTGTTGAAAAATACTGTTTTGTAGCTGAGAATGTAATCTACCAAACAGTGTTATTGTGCTCTTTGTATGTATTGTAGTTTCCATGGAAATAAATAGGACTACCTACGTACTTTCTCTACTTCTATTAGGATTAATAAATCTCAAGACAGAGTGTATCCTGGAAACACTTCAAGAGGAAATTTCTTCGGATTAATTGGAAGAGCTAGCATCAGAAGCCAAAGAGACAATTCACATAAAACTTTGCTCCTGCATGTACATGCAAACAGACAAATGTCAAGAAGCCTTTTAGAAACAGTGTTTGAAGAACTGCATTAAAATGTTGCTTATGTACTGGCGTTTTTGTCTCTGCATAGTAAACGAACAAGATGAATAACATTTGTTCAGATAGCAGTCAGATATTTTAAAGGCCTTCTATTTATTGTAGTATTTTTGGAGACCTTTCTTAAATGTGTGGGACTAATTGTGGCAATACAAGTCAAATTGAACAGGCTTAGATTTTGACTCACTTATTTGCGGAGGAATAAGTTTCACTAAAAATGATGAAAGAGAAGTCCCATGATCTGGTCTGCAGAGAAAGGATGAAATTATAGATAGAAAAGTCTTCCAAACCAATATACAGTAAGCGGTATCTTAGTTAACACATGAAAGAAGATTAAAGAATAACTTCTTAAAATGCCCCAGGTTATGACCTGAGAAGAATTAGACATGATACCATTTTCAGGGAAAAATTACTTAAATTTACTTTTTAATTTACATGAATTATTTCTTCTATTATCATAAATGAAAATTAATCAATTTTTCCATTTTTCCAAGCTTTTAACTTTTTTTTTTTTTTTTTTTTTTTTTAGGTCTTTTCAAGGGGAAGAAAATGCAAACCAAATCTCACTGAACAAGAATTGCCTGCCCTTTTTTAATGTTCTACATGACCTATGTAGGATGGTGAACTATCTTTCTGAAATAGTTAAATATAAATGCCACCACGATATTTAATATAAAACATTTGAAAGCAGAGAAAAAAAGATTTTTTTTCAGACAATAAAAGCATGTGAAACATACTCTGAATTAATTGCAATTACCTAATTACCATCTGCTTAAGACCATACATTTCAGCATTGCTTTTTGTGTTTGTTTAAAAACAGACAAGGTGCAGATTTTCTTCTGAAAATAGAAGTCTGACACAATGGCTGGGACTGTGAGAAAGATCCCAACAGCACTCAGCAAAAGAAGGGATACAAAAAATCTCTGACCTCGTCTGTGTCTGAGAGGAAGACAAGAAGTGAAAAGTTGATGAGGGTAATTTGTCAATATGTAGCCATAAGCTTAAGCTTTGTGAAGACCTTATTTATCACAGGTTGACTTGGCCCAGAAACCTTTCAGAAGTGTGTCTTCCATAAAAGAGAAAAGGAAGAAAAACAGTGCACTTCACCTTCTTGAATTCAAGATCTATCATAAACATTTAGTAGGGAGGCTTGCTCTCTAGATCTCAATTTTTAGAATGTGTACCTCTTCTAGAAAGACTGCTGCCCTTCATGCCTCCATAAAGGTCAATCCACTTTCTAAAGGATTGCACCACAGGAAAGCAGGTCTTTGAAGTCCAAATAGGGTTCAATCGGTCCCTCACCATCTCAGGGGAGTGCCCAGTACGTTACTTTTTCCAGATCAAACAGACTTCACCTTATGTAGATTTGCCCAGCCTTACAGTGCTATTTGCAAGTGCTGCCATCAATCATTTTGTCAGTACAAATTTACAAGAGGGCATTCCTATGCCCCTAGATCAATAATTTTCTATGGATGCAAGTCAGGCTGAAGTACGTGATTTTCCCAAAGAAATGTATACTTTTCTCTGCATTGCACCAAATATAATGGTGAGATCTTCTCTTCTGTGTTCCATCATACAAAAACAGATTTCTATATGGTGCCATTTATATTGAACCATTTCAGAACAGGAGCAACTTCCTTCCAGAAGCACAAATATTTCCTGTGATCAAGTGTTTAGACAGGGCTTCTTTTGCACAGGATTACTTTAAACTTCTTGCACTAAAAACTGTACATTTTAAATGTGAAAGTATGTGGTGGACTATAATAGAGCAGATCGAAACCAACTGAAATGATCAATAGTAGTAAACAACTTAATGATGTTAAAGAAAACAACTGTCAATGTTAACTGCACCAACATCCATCAGATAAAACACTTGATAGCACCTCAATCAATTGATACAAGGGATATAAAGACATTGTATGCTGGTACAGTACCAGAGGATCAATATTTCCTTCAAACACAAACCTCTCTGCCTGGCTTTGACATTAATTTCCCTAAAATGTCTTCATATTGATATGCCAGTGGGAGACCATTATCCTATGTCAGCCTTTAATAATTCTGACATTCGCTGTTAACACTCACTCTGTTGACCCTATCTCAACAGCCTCCACTTCAGAAGACCTCTCATTTCCAATGCTTTTCACCTTTTCAGTCCTTTTCAGAGGACCTGCAGTCACATTACCCACCTCCTGTACTCTGCTACCCATCTTTGTTTTTTTGTTGGAAACCGCATCCGTTGGATCTGGAGGCGCATGGAGTAGATAGAGCCCATAGACAAGGAGTATGCTAAACAGGAAGAAGCTCCACTTCGGATACCAAGTTTCCTGCCCTGACATACACTTTGTGCCTGTGACAGGGAGTCATTCCCATCGCTTGCTCTGACTTGGACACTTTAAAAAGACCAGCAGATCTACTTGGTCTTTGATGGCAACAATGCTGACCTTTCATCTGTAACTCCGCATTAAAAGTCAGTGGTATAAGAAAATGAAGCATTGTGGAAGTTATTTTTTCAGTGAACAGTGGCATCGCTGAGAATTGTCTTTCTGTGCATTTAAGTGTCCACTGGGATCCACGAGATCCAACAAGGATCTGCTGATATCTAATGAAGTGTGAGATTACTACAATGATTTTCCCTACAATGAGGAGAATACAGTGAAGAAAATCAGGTATTCAGAAAGCTTTCACCTCTAAATTTCTCAGGACTCCATTGCCACATTGTCAAATTGTGTTGAAAATGACTCATACTCAAAGTATTGAGGACAGGGACAGGTACACAGAGACAATCTGATCACATTTCCTTCATCTTCTTAAGAAAACAGACTACAAATAACGACACCAGTAACAAAAAACAAACCCTTGCCTTTGTAATTAACGAGTAAAATTTAAAACCAGGAAATTGAACGGCTGAAACATGAGAAGGCAAGAAAGTCTAACGAAAAGCCAACATTTAATGCCAACACAAAGGATTATTTTCAACCACCATGGATTTAAAGCTGCCTTATAACTTAGAGCAAACGTAAGTAGCAAGAGACATGAGTTTGTGCTTTCTAAAATACTACAATACGAGGTGAAGTTGATTAAAACATGCCAGCGAAGCAGACTTAGTCAGTTGATGAAAATCTTCAATCTTGGGAGATGTTTCTTGGGTTGTCAGAGAGGAGCTGATGAATGCAACAACCCTTGACTATCCATAATGAAAAACAGTGGAAACATATTCACACTACAGAATTACAAAAGCAAAAAACAAGTGCCCCATGTTCTGGTTTCTTTCTTCAGATGTAAGAATCCTAGTTTGCTTAGTGCTCATTCTCGCACAGTTCATGCTACCTCTTATCCTTTAGTATGGCACCATTGTCTTTTTACTCTGAAATCAAAAGGTTATTTTTAAACTTGCAGATGACTTTGTATTTATGCTCACTGAGCTATTAAACAACATTCTGTGCAGTTGGGAGTCCCCAGTCTGTTGAGATTACTTTTTTATTTTCATAATCTGCTTAAAGTACAGCGAAATCAAGATATTATAACAAATACGAAAAATGGTCTTAAACCATTTCTCTCACTAACTGCAAAGAAGATTCTTCCATAAATTAATGGGAAAAAGCAGCTTTGCATATTGCAAGTATTCCATGATTTTAAGTCATAGAGTCATCTTTAAACAGATCAACAACAGGCTTTTAAGTCTGTTTTTATTTCAGACATAGTAAGACACATCTAGCAAACACGTGAGTAAGCAGAAAAGAATTTCCATTGAGACAATGGATGAACTTTACATGTAAATTCAAATGAGTTAAATATATTCCACAGCATTAAATAGGGCTGTCTTTTGCATAATTCAGATCCATTCATCTTGGATGTCTCAAAGCCAAATACTAAATGGAACCCTAAATCAGCAAGTAGTCCTTAAGTTTTTCAGGACTGCAACAAATGAAATTCTGCATGGCACCTCTGTTTCCAACCCTGTAAAATGAAATGCTGCAGTTTCTGTAACTATTTTCCTTTTGTAAGATATGGAACAACACCAAACAGACTCCAAGGAACATTTAATACATCACTGTTATAAAAAGCAGCACGAATATTAAATATTCAGCCATGTTGTTTTTAAAGTATTCGTTGTTTTTAAATGTTATTTTTTAAAGACTTTGCATTTGAGCCTTGCCAGCACCTTAGGATGCAACATAAATAATATTCTATTTTATTGTTGAGTAGCGTAAGGTCATTGTCTACACATCTGGCCTTTCATTTGTTCCAACCTTTGTATGAGAAATGAAAAGCATCGATTCATTAAAATGCATTGAAGTTGCACAGAATCCCAAATAAATTACTACCATCCTACTCACTTTCCATATCTGTAGTCCTACTACCTACAAATTTAAACAATTCTGGCTTCATTTTCATTTCTCATAAGCAGACAATTAAAACTGCAACATAATTTGGGAGCAGCTATAAAATGTCTGAGTTGACTCATTTGAACAGGCCCAAAAAAGACACAAACCACATTTAAAATGAGTATTTTAAAATAGTAAGAGTTATTTGGCAAAAGGTTAACGCACAAAGGCACTCATCAAAAGTAGGCTGGATACATCCACGCTTCCCTGTCAGAAGTGTAAGCGCTGAACTACAAATTCAGTGGAGACAGAAGTTCAATGAACTAAAATGCTTGTGTAGTTCACGGACTATGTTCATCTCTCAACTGCTATTCAAATCTTGCTTACCTGCAATATTCTCAGCTAGGTATCCAGGTTTCTGCATTACTCACCCAATGCAAAACCTCCCAACATATGCAGAAAACACGGGCTGCATTCTTACATTCTGCAACGTGCATGCATTCTTCATTCTTTATTTTCATTTGCGTAAATGATGGCAATTTAACACATTTTATTATGCATTTTATATAGAGAAAATATTTTTGTGGCAAATAAACCAGGCTTTGGTAGAATCAGGGTATTCATATACAGGGGAGCAAAGAAGGATTAAATTCCAATGTCCATTGCTTAAACAGTACTTTCTTTTGAGCTTTCTCACAGCTGTCTCCGAGCTGCATTTAGGACAAAACAGTGCAATGATGACTGTGGTGGTGTACAAGCAAGTGGCACTGAAATCTGAGGTGGATCTGTTGCTGCTCTACAGAGAAGTATTTGAGATCCTACACATTTTCCTACAGTGACAGGAGAACTGCATGCCTTACTTCATTTTTGGAAACAAGCTGTATAGAACTCTTAAGCTCTACACAAGCTTTCCTGCATGTGATGGATAAGCCGTGCTGGTTCCTTTGTCTTTAAGCATAAAAAATTGCCCTGAACATCCTTTTTTGTCTGTATCACTTCCCATTTCAGGTCGCCATAAAGACAACATCCAGTGGGTCAGCTGTGCATCACAGTACTCCTGAACAGTAATGAGTGGCCTGTAGTGTTTTATGTTGGGTTGGACATCTTTTGGTTTGAGAGAGATTTTCTTCGCTTTTTTTCATGCCTTTGAAACAAAGCACCTAACACACCAAAATAGAAAAGCATTTGTTAGTGCCAGTAGTGAGCTCTAAAGACCAAAATAGAACAGTTTCTCCTAAAATATCTCAATGCTTTAACTAAAGGGCTACCAGGAAACCAGGTGATTAAATTGTATGTAAGATGAGCATAACAGAAGATACATTGAAGTCTAATAGCCATGCAATATAATAACACACCATGCTCTGTCAAGCACTCCTACAAAACCTAAGAAGAAATTAAATACCTCAACTCAAATTTAATGACACAGCCCATGGGACCATCTTACAAGTGTTCTGAGTATAGAATAACCATGAGTTCAGAGCCTGTTGTTGTAGTTTAGCATTTTCTCAACTGTGATAAGGCATTATCACTGACATCATGTTTCCTCTTAAAAGCACTTCTAATAAGCAGACAAGAGAACAAACTCAAGTGGACTGTGATTTCACTGGAACTGATTGTTGCATTAGTCACCATTTTCTTCTACATTTCCTAAACCATCTGGAGAATCACTAGATTTGTAACCATTTTTCCCCTCTGGTTATCAATTCATGTCCCTGATTGCCAGCACCGCTCAAATTGACAAAAGTGAATCAGATTCCCTCAATAAAATTTGAATATCAGACTATTAATGAGAGAAGACCAATTCTCAGGGCATCGCCACGTGAGCTTAACTCTTGTCTGGTGATTGAGATGATGGCTCTGACCCGGCTACTATGGCAATTTGCCTCTGCTACAGCAAGTTCAGTTGCACATTCCCACACAGACCATGTATTTGTGCAATGCAGGAAATACACTGCAGTGACAGATCTTATAGCTAAACAACAGCACTTTTCTGGAAATTTACAGAATACAGAAGCAGCCATGATAGAGAAAAAGAAAACAAAACAAAGCTAACAATCAAGTTTGAAGATTCATTGGAAGGATTCATTTAACTTCAGTGTCTGACTTTTACCTAAATGTTTTGTGCTAAATGAACTAGTCCTCCCACAATAATTCTGTATGTTCTTCTTGTATTTAGATGAAAGAATGAACCTGGTGCCTTTGTTTCCTGGAGGGCTAAGCATGCCCATTTCACTTTAGAGCCTGAGCTAGAGAGGTAGAAATTCTCCTTGGAGGCTTTTCAAAGAACCCATGTGTTCTGCTAGGGTTATGACAGTAACTACGAGTTAATGAAAATTGGAAGGTGCATGACATAGAGATAAAAGGCAGATGCCTAAATTTGGTGCACCATACGTAATAATGTTCTGCATACATTCAAAAATGTAAGCTAGCCTTGAATTAGGAGAATAGACTCTAATCATGCTTTCACTTAAGAAACTCTTCTTGAACTCACTTAGACAGTGAGGCAAGCTGCCTTTGCTGCATTAGCACTCTCAAGCTTCTTTCAGCAGGGAAAATTGAAAGAGAAGCTTTTCACATTCGTATCAGAAAGCAAACACAGCACAAATACAGCAGTTTTAGGGAATTTGCCTTCATTAACTAGTTAGTATAGTTCTTCGGTCACTCAACCTCTACAGGAGAAGCAATCCAACTTTCTTTTCTTTTTTTTTTTAACCTAAACATTGGGGGGAAAAAAATTCCTCTTTTCCTGCCCTTAAAAATGCAAAGTAGTTATAACTGTTTTGCTCCATTGCAGCTACAGATTCAAGTCTATTACTTTGGGTATTATCACTAGACAGAGAGTAAATTGCTATTCAGTTCCTTCCCTCACAAGATGCCAATTTCTTTTCTTTTCCTCTCTTTTTTTTTTTTTAATTCTGCACATATCTCCAAAGTGTACCCAAACAAACAATTTTCATAACACAGTTTTATTTCCAAATCCTTCTTTTATCTCACCATACAGCCAGATTAAGCCATGGAATTAACCACCGTAAATAGAACATGACTTTTTACGTTTTACCCAGTTGTGAATCATACCATAGAGATGCCAGATGGTTTGGGTTGGAATGGACCTTAAAGGTAGGTCATGTAGTTCCATACAGAACCAGGCTCCCAAGAACAGAGAAAAGCACCTATGAGCTCTCATTCCACTGTGCATCATTATAAACTTGAGACACACCATAATGCATTAAGATTTTAGTGATACTGGCAGCATTAGGAGGCTACTGCCTAGATATTATGATTATTAGCTTTATTATGTCCAAGAGTGACCTATAAATCACAGTAATAATATTGAACTCTTCTTTATAAAAACCTTTGTAATTTTCTGATATAAAGTACTGTACATAATGTGATATATGTGGAAATAACAATGACCATTATTATAGTAACTTTACTCAATATAGTCCTGTAACCTGATTTATTTAACCTAAGAATTGGATGAGAACAGAAAATTTCACACACACATATACACACATACAAAATCCAGATTTTAATTGAAAAAAAAAATGAAAACCTTGAATACAGTCAACAAATCCACCTCAAAAACACCAGCTGTGACAAAACATCACTGGTCATTTGGAAGAGCTGAAATGAAAATGTGCTCCAGTTCTTTGGGATATTGACTGTGCCATCAATACATATCAACCATGAAACAGACAGAACCTTCAAGCCCAGGAAGCAGATGACACCAGCAAGCACATGTGGACACCATTCTCAACATGCACAACTCCAGTCAACAGTATTTTCAATGACAACATCAGTTCTTCCCTGGAGCTGCCAAGCTTTGTTTAAGCAACACTATCTAGCTCAGTACCCAACTGTAGACTCATCTTCCTTGGCACAGGCAATTGATAGGTTGCTGGGAAAATTAATGAGTTATTCCAGAGAAACTGGGTTAAGGTTATTAAGGTATGTCTTACTAAAAGCCCTAAGAAAGAAGACCAAGAAAAAAAACCATCAAGAATCATCCCCAAGATAATAAACAAACTCTCCACTCATTAATTAAAAATTTCACTGCGAAGAGTTAAAGGCTTTCAAAAAGATGGAAGACTGATTACAAAAACATGTAGGTAAATGTAACCTTCACTGCATCTTTCTTAAATGTGCTTCAGTTGAATGAAGCTGCCGCTCAGTGAAAACTGAACAACAAAGATAGCAATTGAAAGAATTTTTTTGCAACACCTGCCTCATTGACATCTGGCTTCTGCCACTGAATGCCAATGACAGGCAGGCTATAAACCTGTCATTTAGAAGTCACGCACCGAAAAATTAGATTTCATTAAAAGAATGAAATTTGTGAGCTCAAGCTGGCAAATCTACATCATTTAATAAATTAGTGAAAGCCTGCAAGTATCCAACATTAGGAAGACTAAACTCTTTTCCACACAATGCAGTTCATCCTTTTTGTCATCTTAGCCACACTTGCACTAAATACTCATTCAGCTGTCCACTATCACACCTGCTCAACTCTGTTCCTCTGAGTGACACAAAATAATCTGATTTCTGTTCCTACCATCACAAAATACATCATTTCTTTCCTTTTCTAGCCCTATGTATCTATTCAAGCTCGTCTTCAACCAACACAAAAGCTGAAGTGGGTTGCAGAAATCAGTATCTGTAAGCCAACTGACCATTTTGAAAAAGGATGACTATTAATACAAGAGACAGGAAAGGACAGAAGAAGTTTAATTTCATGGAAAACGATCTCATTGCTACATGCAGTCCATATCACTGCTTATATCATGCACCTAACACCCACCTCCCCTTCCTGCAATCCTTCCCCTCCAAATCCATTGTTTATTTGGTTCCTTGGGGTACTCTTCTCTCTTCCAGAAAGCTGCATCCCCTGCTCACCAAGATGAAATGAGATACTGACAGGCTTCATGCATTTTCCCAGAAAGCAAAAGTTTTCACTTTGGCACAACAGTGATATTTCACCTCCAGAAGCAATGACTCCATCATACTTAATATTGTCAGCATTACACTTCTGCTAGATGGAGAAAGTTGCACTCAAACAATGTATTTCAAAGAAACTGTCATTGTCTCAAGAGCAGAAAAATCTCTACTGAGTGCACTGATCTCGGCTTTCAAAAGTTAATTTCTGGAGTTTCTACCTCTGGGTGGTAAAGAGCAGTAAAGGTCTTGCTTTCTGACAAGGTGATTCAGCACACAGAAAATGGAGCCCTGTGAGCTTTGAGCTCAAAGCACTCCAGAGCTGAGGCATTCAAAGGTACCAGTCACTGTTGGACAAAGCCTCAGCCACTGCCTAATCCCTAGCTAAGTTTGCTATGATGTGGCCATGCCTACACTTAAAAAGCATCCTCTAGTTTAAGCCACTTTTATCTTCCATTAAAAAATAAACATAGCTTCCAGTACATCTGAAATCTTGAAAAAGCCTAGTGTAACCCACTGCAGAGCTGCTGCTAACATGATACTAACACAAATCAGTTAGAACAGGAACGACAGCCATCATTCTTATTTCTGACACATGAGAGAGACAGAAGACAGCTGAATTTTTTTGAGAAATAGGTCCCATATATGCCATACTTCTCTTTCTCTTCCCTCCTTAGGTCTCAGCAGTATCAGTGAACACCAAACACATCCTTGGTCTGACCTTTGAAATTCCAGGTGTAATTAATAATGAAGAGGTTATAATGAAAAGATAATACATCTATGAGAAATGCAAGTAGTCTATCAGCATTAAAGATCTGTCACTAAATTGATTTTTTTACATTTTAAAACCACAATTAGCTTTTTATATATGCACCAAAATAAGATTAAATATACATTTGTAAGACCACAAGATTTAGAACACCATCAATCTCTTTCTTGTGAATGGTACTCCTGAGATTTCTGATCAAGCTGTAATAAAAGCCTTTGGCACATGAGAAATGCAGGTGGTAAAGGGAAAAAAGCTGAAATCTTGCTCCTGGGAATTCTCAAGTCATAGCTCACATCAGCTCAGAAATGTCTAAGTAATAAAATGGAATTCAGAAAACAGAAGTTCTACTGCTGTATGGTTCTTTTCATTTCTGAGACAGGAGTGAGAGAAAAATAATCCCACTCTCACATCTCAGGCAAATATCCCCATTGCAGTAAAATAGACACTGCCACAAGATGACCTGTAATATGGCTTATCTGGATGGGAATGCTGAAAGACTCAAGACAGCAGAAAAAAATTTGCTTTGAAATATTCTGTATGTTTCGTGGGTTTCACTCCACGTTGAGCAGGGCACAAGTGAAAACAAGATCAAAAAGTATGTGATATGTAAGCATATGAAAAACAAATCCTTTAGTACTGGAGCCCAGGTACCACCAATAAGAAGTAACGTTACCACAGCTTAACTGAGCAAACTTCTCATTACTCATACGTGTCTGGCATTTCAGGGAGAAAGACTAAACCACTCCATACAAGTTTTCAAGTGCATGCAACTTTCTCTCTTTTCCCACATCATTAATCTTTCTCCTCCTGCCTGCAGTCAACAGGGAGTCAGCGCTGAGTGGAACTGGAATTTGGAGTGCTGGGTGTATGCAAGCACACAGCAAAGTGAGCCTGACTTGGAAGAAAAGTGAGCAGATGGGCTCCCACTAATGAGATGATTTATAGAAGCATACCCTTAAAAACTAATGCTTGATAAAAAAGAAATAAAACAGGTTTCCTCTATGTGCAGTTTTTCCCAAATACAACTGTATATGTTTTTTTAATGTTACTATACCAGATGTGGTAAGTCACAGGGCACAAGTCTGGCTTCCTCTTTTGCCTCCTGATGTGTTTTCTGGTTCCAAGAGTCAACGTTCTGTGCATCACACACTGAGGGTGATACAGGAAAGCTGTATCATACAGAAAACTAGGAAAGGAACTGGAATCACATCTCAGCAAAGTACAAAGAAAAGACTCTCAAAAAAGTATTGGGAAGGTATCTTTTCTCAGATGGCATCTGTATTAAACCTTAATGCACACAACGTTGTCTTTGCTTAATCTTTAATTCTGACAGGAGATACGTAGATTAACTACCTAGCTTTAAACCTGGTTTGTTAACGTGTTCTTTCTTTCCTGTGGAACTGATGCCACAAGAACATGCAGGACGACAAACCTTCACACGGCTGTTCGCTATTGACAGCAAGTTTGGAAGCCGATGAACTACAAACATTTCACGTAGGTGTAAAAACTTATAATGTTATAGACACGTTTGTACAAAGCTGTCTTGCTGGGGGAGAAGATTAAGAGCATTCAGACACAAAGAGAGTTGAAAAGAGACTCTCAAACCTAGTACAACATAGCAATTTTGAACTCTTTATACCAACATCAAGGCTTCCTCCACTGGGGCTGCTTAGCCTGGTGAGAATGAGCCACGGCAGTGAGACACACATCAATTCACATAATTGTGCCCATATGAAAAGAGTGCAAGAGAAATTCGGCTGTACACCTCCAAATGCTTTTCTGTTTGTACCCGAATTCAGGTTAACCCAGCCTATATTTTCCTCTTCTTTCCCATGAGGAAGGAGGTACAAGAAAATCTGTACAAAAGTAAAGTGTATCTTGCTCTTCAAAAATAATACATAGGTTTTGCTTAACCGCGGTGGGATCATAAATACTTGACACATACACTGCAATTCAACTGCTTATGCTAATCATATGGTACTGCTTCTCTTTTCTGAATGGATAAACATTTTATAAACCTGTAAGAAATCCTGCAAAAGATTACTGCAACTCTGAATTTCTAAGGGAAGTGAGAATATCTGAGTAAATTAGCCATTATGCGAGAGCACATTCTGTGTACACAAACTTGCTGAGTACAACCTACCGCTGAGGCGTGACGTCAAACCCTTCTGCATCCCTTACAACTGCATCTGTGTCAAAGCTCCAGCAAAACATTTGGGGAGTACAGTTCCCTGCTACATTAAGTGAAATCCAATCTCCAATAAACCACCACTTGTGGTATGGCCCTTCATGCACGTGAAGCTTTGCTTTCCATTAATACCTGTACCATAATATCGGACTTTGCAGAAGTTCATTTAATGGGAAAATAAAAGGAACACGTACATTGCAGAGGAAGTTTTAAACAGGAGTGAATAATAGGTGTTTTTTTTCCCTGAATTTGTCCATTGCTGTTTAACAGTAACTGTGGCAGCTTTACCAAACATCCATAAAAACATTTAAAAATTCATAATTTAGCAGTGACAAGGAGAAACCTTTAAAAAAAATTCAAAATGAATAGACATCTGAAAATATATCTAATCACTTCAAGTTGTCACCACCCACCCCTGGAATCTGGAGGTGGAAAAGAGGAGGAAAGAAATTAATGATGATGGAAATGCTTGGTTATTTGTTCATTGTCAGGGAGCAGAGACAGAAATAGCCATTCCAGTGCATTGAAATGATGTGTAAATTTGTCTGTCTGAGGGTCAGAGCTAAGTAATGCAAGACAGTGTTGTTAATACAGCTAACAAGAAAGTTTAAAGGATATAAAATCAATGAGATTTAAACCTTAACACTCATGAAGATGTCTGAAAATTTCAGCTGAACATCTCCATCATTACCTACTGTTTCTAATGCCTAATCCAGAAGTCATAAAAAAAGTCATACATACTTTCAAAAGAACATTTGAGAGCTGTACCTCTATTTTATATTCCTAAATTCATCCCAACACACGCAGAGGAAGGCATCTAAAAAAAATCCCACATGTCTAAAAAGGGCTAAATAAGAGAGATTGTGTGGTTTTTAAATCAGACTTAGGATGTCCATTCCTAATTTAGAAATGCTGTAGGAAGGCTGCCTCTTCTCTTTGTTCTGAATTGTCTGGTAAGGCAACACTTTTTGTGTACAACTTTCTGTCGTTCATGTTTTAGACTGCAGAACGCAGAGACTGGAATAGTTCCCCAGTTGGAGCAAACAAACGAGACCTTTAAAGCAAAATAGTTTTAAATATCCAACTGTAACTTCACAGAAGAGAGGCAGAAGGAAAGGGAGAAGGAGAACAGAAGGAAAGGGAGAGAAAGAGAGGGAGAAGGAGAAGGAGGAGGAATCACCCTCCAGCATTTTACTGGCATTTCTGAAATGTTTGCACCAGTTCCAAGACTTTGGTACTTAATGGTATAATAAAAGAGAAAAGCTAAACATGCTCACATTTCATCTCCCCATTTGATAGTAGCTTTCTACAATTACCCTTAAAGGCCATTTGATTTGATAACATATTCACAGTGATATAAAATTTACATGTTTTTCAATGACTTATTTATATGCAAGTATTAGGGTAAAGATTGAAAATGCAACTCAAACGTTCCTAAAACATGATGGTGTGCTATTTAAACTGAAAGAAAATTAAATGGCACATCAGCATTGCACAAATAAAGTACAGTCAGGGAATACAACAGGTCGAGTTCTAGATCAGTTGCACTGAAATTCCTGCGGATGTGGTAAATGCTCACAAAAATCAGAACATGTAATTTCCAAATGTAAGGAACGAATTATTAGAAGTATCCTTTACAATAAACAAGAGGAAGGAAACGGAAAGGACATCTGATTGCTACACACTCCGGGACTCACTTCCAAACATCTGCCTGTAAAGCGCAATATCGGCTCACAAATAATCCTCAACACTTGTAATGCCTTTAAATACAGCACATCAGCAAAACACTATTGTATGCTCATGATACTCTGCTCCCTTCCAGATTATAATCTTATGACAAAACATAATCATGGGCTATTACACGGGACAAAATATTCTCAAAGGTAGAAGATGAACATGTGAAAATGTATGGTTTTAAGTTGATCACTTTTTTTCTGATTTGTTGATTGATGCTTAATTCTCATTGGGTGCTTACAGAAGCCCAAAAAACAAGTTATCAGAGGTCTTATTTTTAATTTTACTATGAAAATATCTGCTATACTTTGTGCTGAGATAAGCTTAAAAATGAAAGGAATCCAGTTGAAAAGCAACCAATCAACCCAACGACTCATTACACACAGGATTTATTGTCAGAAGCTTATTAAAGTAAATACAAGGTGGTGGAGGAGTTGATGAAGAGGGGTATGCTACTCAACCTTGTACTTAATAACAAGGAAGGGCTACTAGGGTTGTGAAAGTTGGGGACAGTGATCATGAGACAGTGGAGTTGAAGATCTTATATAGAAGAAGCAAAGTAATAAGTAGAATAGCTTCCCTGGACTTCAGGAGAGCTAACTTTGACCTCTTAAAGATCTACTACTTGGAGGTATCCCATAGGCTAGGATGTAAGAAGCTAAGGGGACCCATGAGAGCTGGTTGGCACTTAAACACCACATCTTTCCGAGCTCAGGATTGGTATATCCCAAAGAATCAATGCACACAAATTCACTGGCCCCAATGGGATGCACCCACCTGTGCTGAGGGAATTGGTAGAGGTGACTGCTGAACCACTCTCTATTGTCTTTGAAAGGTCTTGGTGAACAGGAGAAGTGCCTGAAGACTGGAGGATAGCCAAAGTCTCTCCAGTCTTCAAAACTGGCAAGAAGGAGGATAAAGGAAACTACAGGTTAGTCAGCCTCACACCTGGCCCTAGAAAGGTAATGGAACCTTGTTCTGGATACCCTATCCTAGCAATTGGAAGAGAAGGTTATCTGGAATAGTCAAAATGGATTCAAGGGGGAAATCATGCTTAGCCAATCTGGTAGCCTTTTATGATGTCATCACTGGCTGGATAGATGGGGAAGAGAGAAGTGGATGTTGTCTATCTTGACTACAGCAAGGCATTTGACACTGTCTCCCACAACATCCTTGTTAAAAAATTTAGAAAGTCTGAGACAGATGAGTGGATGGTGAGGTAGACTGAGAACTGTCTGACTCAGACCTCAGAGGGCTGTCATCAGTGGCGCAGAGTTTGGCTGGAGGCTTGTAACTAGTGGTGTTTCCCAGAGGTCAGTGCTGGCTCTGGTCTTGCTTGACGTCTTTATCAATGACCTGAAAGAAGGGATAGAGCCCATCCTCGAAAGTTTCCTGACAATACAAAACTTGGAGTAGTGGCTGACACACCCGAAGGCTGTGCTACCTTTCAACAAGACATAGACAGACTGGAGAGCTGGGCAGGGAGGAACCTGATGAGGTTTAACAAGGGCAAGTGTAGTCTTGCACCTGGGCAGGAATAACCACACACATCATCACAGTTTAAGGGATGATCTGCTGAAGAGGAGCTCTGTAGAGAAGGATCGGGATGTTCTGATGGACAACAGTTTGGCCATGAGGCATCAGTATGCCCTAGTGACTAAAAAGGCTGATGGTATCCTGGGGTGCATTACAAAGTACATGGCCAGCAGGTCAATGGAGGTCATCTTCCCCCTTTACTCTGCCCTGGTAAGGCCACATTCAGAATACTGTGTCCAGTTCTGGGCACCCCAGTTCAAAAAAGACAGAAAGATTAATGTTTATAAATATCTAAAGGGAGGTGAGAGGCAAATGGATGACGTCAGGCTCTTCTTGGTGGTCTGTAGTGACAGAACAGAAAGTAATGGTCTAAAACTTGTACACAGGAAGTTCTGTAATAACATGCAGAAGAGCTTCTCTATGTATAGGGTGATGAAGCACTGGAACAGGTTGCCCAGAGTGCTTATGGAGTCTCCTTCTGTGGAGATATTTAAGACTTGTCTGAATGCCTACCTGTGCAACTTCTTGAAGGGTACCTTCTTTAACAGGGAGGTTGGACTCAATTATGTCTAGAAGTTCCTTCTACGATTCTGTGATTATATCAACAATCTCTTTAGTACTATTTTTGTATACAAACAATCAATTATATTTCAAGCCTGGACAACCTACTTCAGATGAACAAAGTTTCCAACACTTTTCTTAAGCTCCTAGTCACTTCATACATGCTTTTAGCTAATATAAAGCATAATAATGCTTTTTTTTTTTTTAATTGTCTGACATCAAGTAGGTCTTTGATGTGAAGTGGGGAAGATGAGTCCTTTCTTAGATGTTCAATAGAATAATTAAACTGACACTCTGTAGTGCTAATTAGAGGAGAGGAGAAAAAAAAAAAAGCCCACCAGCCACATTGGGGCATCATTAGCAAGTAGCTTAGTAAGCTATGTAAATACAGAATACAAAGGCCTAGGAAAACCAGGCAAAATGCTTGGTCCTGCATGAGTTAAGACACAGCAATTGAAGCTGGAAGAAGAATAAAGCCTATGTACATGCATCTGTAATGAACAAGACTCAAGGACAAGAAATAACAAGGTTATCTAAACTTAAGCCATGATTTTTTTTCTTGGAAAGATCTAGGGAAATGTGACAACTCTCTACAACAAATGGGCACAGCACAGTACACTGAAAGACATCTGAGGGCAAGAAACAATCTTCAAAAAATCATTTGTATGTTTAATAACTTCCCACAAAGAGTTTAATTTGTTCAGATATCCCCAGTACACAATACTAAGAATTATGAGAGCCTAAATTCATACAGCAACTTGGTTTCAAAAACAAAGACCAGGAGTCTATATGGGCTTTGCATGCACATCTCCCTGTTAATATACACCCTGTGACAACCCTGCTGGAGTAGGCAGCACTACTTACATTCCCATAATATCTTATCAGCATAAACAGCCACACAACTAGTGCTTATGAGCAGCACAGTTCTACTTCACCAAAAAACTGGTGAGAAGAAATTAGGGCAGGCTTCTGAGGGTCTATCATGAGACTGTGGATAGGCCTACCAATACGATGAGAGAAAGAAATGTGAGAGAAATTAGATGCCCTTGAGTAGAACTAGGGCCATCCTTCATCAAAACTATCACAAAATTTTTAGTGATGCTAGCTGTAAAATGTGTACAATCAAGGAAAAATAATATAATTGAAAAGTTGTACAATCAA